>CM046812.1:10990331-11124978 GCA_025617385.1 Murraya koenigii
GGCTGGTGAAGAGAAAAATATGAGATTAGGGTTTTGAGTGGTAATTATCACTTAGACCCCTAATCTCGTAATATTTAAAAATAGGCAAAGTTAGTATACTATTATGCATTTAAGTCCAAAAATAGTTTTGGGCTTGGTAAATCCTAGTTTTAAGTCCAATAAAATTTGGGCTTAATGGATTAAAATGCATGGATATAGTTTAACAAATTAAATTTATCTTTGGTCCAAAAGTTTTACTTAAAATTTTATTTTATTTTCTTTAAAATTAAAAATTTGGACCAATAATAAATTTAAAGCCCATATTAGCCAAGTCCATAATGAAGACAATCCAATGGAAGAAGATATTGACGTGAAGCCCAATAAAGATTAGGCTTAGGGTTAATATATTTTTTTTAATTTTTAGGAAAACCATGAATTGAGATTATTTAAATTTTCTATATATTGTGTTTTGGATGTGAACATGCCATGATAACATGTCATATAGAATAGGTAGTGCCACTCTATGCATAATAATATATGTCATTCATATAAATTCATGTATATTATTTGAAATTTGCAAATGCTTAATAATATAAAATATCATTTAGATAATATTATAGGAAGCATGCAATTAACAGTATATGTATGTTTTAAAAGGAAAAACCAACTTTAAAATATTGAGTGGGAGAGGGAAGATTCAAGATAATTTTCCCACGGGCTCCATTGTTAGTTCAATAATAAAATTATATATATACCTCGACTTCATGATACGGTGATGCTCCCTACGGAGGGTATATATATTAGACATTTTATTTGATGAACTTCTTTAAAGATAAAATCGAAATATTTTTCAATCTATTGATCACCCTAATGGTGGCTAAATGATATGAGAAATACGTAGATTGAAATAATGGTTATACACTCAACAAAAATTTGTTATTAACCTTCCCAACGAAGCTCTGTTAACAAAATTTTGGCCCTAAAAGATAACGATGGTTATTTATCATGTTACGACATGAAAGTAAATAATCTAATGGTTAATTGGGTCAGGTAAATGGCGGCATGACTTCTCCAATGGATAGCTTGCTAAAGCGATACTAGATTATCGTTATAATAAAATAAAATGTATTTATGGTTTTTTGCATTTTTAGAATTTTATTGTGAATATTATTGTTTCAAAATATTAATGCATGGATGTTTTATTTTTCAGAAATGACTTCCTTAAGCCCACTTACTATTATTCTGAATCAAAAGAAACTTACTGGCGAGAATTATATAGATTGGAAAAGAAATCTATATATTGTTCTGACTGCTGAAAATTATAAATATGTCTTGACCCAAGCATGCCCCCCAATACCACCAGAGAATGCTCATAGAAATGAGAGGAGGCTTTATGAGAAATGGTAAAAGGCCAATGAAATGGCTAAATGCTATATTTTAGCCTCAATTTCTAATATTCTGCAGACCAAACATTAGAATTTGGAAACTGCTACTGAAATAATGGA
Organism: Murraya koenigii; assembly: GCA_025617385.1. Classification (NCBI taxonomy): domain Eukaryota; kingdom Viridiplantae; phylum Streptophyta; class Magnoliopsida; order Sapindales; family Rutaceae; genus Murraya; species Murraya koenigii. The sequence continues at coordinate 10,991,816 of CM046812.1, forward strand.
TAGTCTCCAAGAGATGTTTGGGCAGACTACTCGCTCTGCGAGACAAGCAGCATTGAAGGGTATTATGAATAGTAAAATGGGGAAGGGCACAAAAGTTCGTGATCATGTCCTCAAAATGATGGACTATTTAAATGAGGTTGAGATTCAGGGAGCACAAATCGATGATAACTCAAAAATTGATATGCTGCTAGAATCTCTACCAGATACATTCAAAGAGTTTAAGGTCAATTATAATATGAACAAAAGAAACATGACCTTAACAGAATTGATGAACGAACTCCATTCTGCTGAAGAGATCTATTGTGCTGAGAAATCTCTGGGAAGCATAAATATTGCTGAAAATAATTCTTCTAAGCCTAAGCCAAAAGGCAAAAGTAAAAAGAGAAACCTGGGAACAAGAGATTGTCTACAAAGCAAGATGGCAAGCCTAAAGGTAAGTGCTTTAAATGTGGATAGAAGGGTCACTGGAAAAAGGATTCCCAAAGATTGTAAAATTAGGTATGGGTAATGTTTTTGTTATTGAGGCCTGTTTAATTCAGAATCCAGTTGACACATGGGTGTTGGATTCAGGAGCAACTAATCATATTTGTAATTCACTTTTTTGATTTCAGGAAACTAGGAAAATAAGTGAAAGAAGCGTAAAGCTGCAGCTTGGGACAGGACAGTTCGTGTCAGCAGAAAAGATTGGATCTGTTTTATTATCTTTCAATAATAAGACTTTAGTTTTGAATAATCGTCTTTATATTCTAGACATTAAGAGGAATTTAATTTCAGTAGCTTGTTTATCAAAGAAAGGGTATACTGTAAATTTTGGATCCTCAGTTTCTATTTTTTACAATAGTAGACTTATTTATTCTGGTACATTGGAAGATAATTTATATCATTTGAGTCCTATAATCCTTTCTATGCATGACACAGTAATTGATAATAATGAGCATACGTATTTATCTAAGAAAAGAAAGATTTCTTCCAACCAGTACTACCTTTGGCATTTACGCTTAGGTCATATAAACCAAAATAGGATACAGAGAATGATCAAAGATGGACTCTTAGGTCCATTAGAAAATGAATCATTGCCACTCTGTGAATCCTGTTTAAAAGAAAAAATGACCAAAAGGTCATTCTCGCCCAAAGGAGTGCGTGCAACAGTACCATTTGAATTGGTATATACAGATGTATGTGGACCAATCAGTGTACAAGCTCGGGGAGGCTATGAATACTTCATCACTTTCACTGGTGACTACTCAAGATTCAGTTATGTTTATCTAATGCGTCACAAGTCTGAAGCTCTTGAGAAATTCAAAGAGTATAAGGCTGAGACAAAAAAGCAGTTAGATAAGAACATAAAAAAACTTTGATCTGATCGAGGTGGTGAATATCTCTCCAGAGAATTTAAAGAGTATCTGGTTGAAAATAGGATTATATCTCAGTTGACTGCCCTAGGAACACCACAACAAAATGGGGTAGCTGAAAGAAGAAATATAACTCTTTTAGATATGGTGAGATCTATGCTTAGTTATTCGAAATTACCTATCTCCTTTTGGGGACTAGCACTAGAAACTACAGTTTATCTTTTAAACTTAGTTCCATCTAAGTCGATGCCTAAAACTCCAATAAAATTATGGTCGGTCGAAAACCAAGTTTACGACATGTCCATATTTGAGGATCACCAAGCACATGTCTTTGAAATCAAAGGCGAACAAGATGGATTCACGCTCCGAGGTTTGCATGTTTGTGGGGTATCCCAAAGGAACAAGGGAGGTTTATTTTATAGTTCTCAAGATAGGAAGGTAATTGTGAGCACACATTTTACTTCCTCGATGAAGACTATATGAAAAACTTCATATCTAAGAGTAAGGTAATACTTGAAGAACTGTCAAGTGATCAAATCGATACTCAGCTTTCAACACCTATTTCAAAACATAATGAAGAGCAACAATCTGATCAACAAAGGATTATCCCTAAACAGACATCATTTTTAGAACCTCGTCGTAGTAGGAGGGTAACTAGGTTACCAGCAAGATATATGTTATTGGGAGAAAGCTATACGGCTATCTCAGATGAACATATACAAGATCCCACTAGTTATAATGAAGCTCTAATAGATAGTGATGTTGAACATTGGAAAAGGGCTATGAATCAATAAATGAAATCTATGCATTCCAATAAAGTCTGGGAACTTGTAGAGGCACCAAATGGGGTAAAATCTATTGGATGCAAGTGGATATACAAGAGGAAAAGAGGAGTAGATGGAAGGATAGAAATATTCAAAGCAAACTTAGTAGCCAAAGGGTTCACTCAAAAGGAGGGAATCGATTATGAGGAAATATTTTCTCCGGTTGCTATGCTTAAATCCATCAGAGTTCTGCTCTCTATTGTTGCAGTGCTAGATTATGAAATTTGGCAAATGGATGTCAAGACTGCCTTTCTTAATGGGTATCTTGATGAAGATATCTTTATGCAGTAATCGGATAGATTCATACAAAAAGGCCAAGAACACTTGGTATGCAAGTTGCAAAGATCCATCTATGGATTGAAGCAAGCATCCTGGTCATGGAACATTAGATTTGATCAAGCGATAAAATCGTTTGGATTCATTCAGAATATTAATAAACTATGTGTGTACAAGAAAATTCAGGGAAAATCTGTAGCCTTCCTAATTCTTTATGTAGATGATATTCTCCTTATCGGAAATGATGTAGGAGTATTGACTACTATAAAGAGTTGGCTAGCAAAACAATTTGATATGAAAGATCTAGAAGAAGCTAGTTATATTCTTGGTATCAAGTTACTACGAGACCGGAAGAATAAAATGATAGCTTTCTCTCAAAAGGTCTATATCGATAAGATATTCGCTAGGTTTAGCATGCAAAATTCCAAAAGCGGTTTGTTACCATTCGGACATAGAATTTCATTTTCTAAAGATCAATCACCTAAAACATCCGAGGAGATAGAGAAATGAGACAAGTTCCCTAGCAAGGCGTGGGAAGTCTCATGTATGCTATGCTTTTCACTAGACCAGACATATGTTTTGCGGTTGGGATGGTTAGCAGATATCAATCTAATCCTGGACCTGAACACTAGACATATGCTTGTGTATTCTGGTGATGAACTTACCCTAGTGGGTTATACTGATTTTGACTTTATATCAGATAAGGATTCTAGAAAGTCTACTTCTGGCTATGTGTTTACATTAGGAAGTGAAGTTGTTAGTTGGAGGAGTGTGAAACAATCATGTATCGCAGACTCCACAATGTAGTCGAATATGTGGTCGCATTAGAGGCTGTAAAAGAAGTGGTATAGCTCCACAAGTTCCTTCAAGATCTTGAGGTGGTATCTGCTGCAAGTGCACCACTTAAATTGATTTGTGACAATAGTGGTGCAGTGTCTCAATCAAAAGAACCAAGGAACCACAAGAAACAAAACACATTGAAAGGAAGTATCATCTCATAAGGGACATAGTGTAGAGAGGTGATATAGAAGTTACCCAGATTGTGTCACAGCAAAACTTGGCAGATCCTTTTACTAAGGCCATCCCTGAGAAAATTTTTAACTTGCACTTAGAGTCCATGGGCATGCGCGAGATGCCAAATATGCTTTGAAAGCTAGTGGGAGATTGTTGGAAATATATGCTCTTTAAAGTATATTTATATTTATTATAATAAATAATATTTCGATTAATAAAATAAAATGAGGTATTTTATTCATGTATCTTTATTGCATTAATATTTTGAGTAAAGTCCATTTAATCATATTATATGTATTTATGCGATCATCATGTGGATTCGTGAGAAGATATAAATACAAGTTATCTTATGATTAAATAAATTAAGTTCATGAGTTGATAAATAAAGTTGGACACTTTATTTAGGTATGAAGCTGTAATAAATTCATTGAGTGATTTGTCTTAATTATGTATGAATTTATTGATGTAGTATGTCTACATTGAACTGGATCACATATGAAATTTAATTAACCTAGTAATAACTGTCAGACTTATTAAATCTCATAGGCATTGATTTACTGTAATTTTAATCTTGAGTTAGTTATGATTTCATGATTGTAATTGTTATTTCATTTGGGTTACCAATGGGCATGATATACACATATAATCTAGATTACCCCGTATCTTGGTGAGAGCAATTACAAGTATTGAAATTATAGATTAACAATATAGAATTTGTACGATACATCTCTTGATGGGTTTTCAGTACTTGATCATAGAATTCTCTGGCCAGAGTGTCTCAACATAAATAAGTGTGTTGAAAATGATCATTAGAGAAAACCAGTAAGTATCAAGGAACAAGATGTAATTAAATTGATTGAACAGTTGAGATATCAATTTAAATTAACGATGTGGTGCAAAGGATTATGCAATAAAGAAATCAAATTCGAGCATACAATTATGGAGGTCAGTTCCAATCTTATAGTGGAGTAGAATTGGGATTGAATAATTATATTTGTTTAAATTACAAATTTAATTATTGTAGCCACTATTGTATGTTCCCAAATGATCCCCGGGTTAGCTCATTTTGACAACACCATCACCTGACCCAAAAGCAAGAAAAACTGACATATTAGATGAAAATCATAATTATAATATTTGTTAAGGCCTAGTATGTTATATTCAAGTGTAAATGGGGGCTTGTGATATTTTACAAGGTGGTCTCCTAGTTAGTTACATATTCCTTCCACTTTTACGTACATAACTAATCTTATAATACTCTTTCTTATAAAATCATGCACGTACTTTGTTTGGAATCACAGAAACTTGTTTTTATCTATTGAGATTCAAGATACATATAGTCCAGCCCCCAAGGGTGTGGTCGGGTTGGTCACCATGCTCGCTGTACAACCGTGAAAGTTCGGATTCGATTCTTGGGGGTGGGAAGGGATTTAAAAAATTGTATTTGGGCTTGCCCGCCCCCTTGTTCTTTTTTTTTAAAAAAAAGATACATATAGTCCAAAGGTCTAAGAATTGGATAAAAATGCTCACTCTCACTAATATTCGAGGAGATATCTAATCTTATTCATAGCTACATGGCGAAATGAATACTACTTGCTAAACTAGGAGGCCAGTGGATAAAAAATGAGTTTCTTTTTGGGAAACGCGAAGAAGATTCCCAAAGACTTTCAGCAATGGTGGATGCAACTTTGGAATCAAATCAGAAAATTGTCTCTGAACTATGCCCTGCAGCTTGTGTAACAATAGATTCTAACGGAATGAAAACCTCCTCCTCAAGGTTGTTATAAACTAAATGCAGATGCAGCCATGAATTTTTCAAAGTCAATATGATCTTGGAATCATTGTCAGAAATTCACATGCAAATATCATGGCTGATGCTGTAGACTGCTCAATTTTGGGTTACGAGTGGCAAAGTAAACGAATAATATTTGGGTGCAAAGAGAGCTGGAGATAATTTACTTGGACATGGGTATTAGTTCAATATGTGTTATGCGTTCTGTTCGTAGTGCAAAGCAATAATGGTAAAACCAAACTTGCATCATTGCATCATTGCATTGTGGCTTCTTCACTACTGATTTGCGTGAAATTGATCTTAACATTTCATCTGTTATAAACAATTGTCACCTCAAGTAGATTGAATTTCAAAGTTTTTCAAATTTGAAATGGGTAGATTGAGTTGAGAAATATAAAAAAAAAATAATAATAATTTATGACAATTCACAGTGGAAAGATAATACCGTATATCATACTCAATATATTTTTCAATGCTGACATGTATATTATAATGTTGATATATTTATAATAAAAAATATGCTGAGACTTCCATAAATCAAGTCTATTATAGTACAGCTCAAGTCCAGTTCAGAGATAGCTGAGTGCACTCCGTGAGTTTGGGAGTTTAAATAAAAAAGCTTAAAAAGAAGTTCTTTTTTATTCAATATTTCCAAAACTACCCCACCCATAATAAGAGAGGAATTAAAATCCTAACACCAATTTTTCTGGGAGCAGTTCTCCCACTTGACTACAAAACCTGTGGTTTCATCACATTGGAACATAATTACAAGCATATAATATAGATCTTCACGTTTAAAAAATTTATAAATAAATAATAAAAACATATTAGCAGTTAAAATATATTGTAATTGAAAAAAACAATTTATGACTGATTAACCTCAAATACGCGCTGATTTATAATTCCAAACAAAACAAACAATTAGTGTGTGTAACTATATTAGAGACTATAACACTTCGCAGATTTATATTTTCAATCCAGTTCATATTTATTAGCAGCAAAATTCAACCTAAAACTCATATTTCAATCCAGTTCATATTTATTAGCAGCAAAATTCAACCTAAAACTCATATTTTGACCAACCAGAAAAATCCTTTTTGGTGCTAGGCTGCAAGCAGAAGACTTGATTAGTTGTGTAATCGCAAGCAGAATTAGTTTTGAGGGTGGAAAACAATTACGTCGCACTTTAGCCAATATCCCCGAATGAGTTTGTGGTAGAAGTCCAAGCCAATGGGTACATTTGAACTCAATTACAAATGAGTGTCTATAAATAATTTGTATTTTAAATAATGTGACAATTATTTGAAAAGGGATTAATCCTTCAATAAATTAATCGAAAAATCATTATATATTGTACGACACTCTCTATTTTTGCTCAAAAATTAAAGAAGATGGGACTATTTTTGCTCAAAAATTAAAGAAGATGGGATTGAAAGTTTTAAAAAACTCTTATTGCAGTGTTTAGAGAGTTTGAATGTATTGGGTTTTGCGAAGTGAGATAAAATACCATAATACTTGTAATTTCATTTCACTATTTAAGATTTTTTTTGTTTTCGCCAATAAACGTATGTTAAAAAGTCAAACTACGTAATTTTTGTTGTCCTCAATGTGTGTTTATTTTTATTTTTGTCTAATTTTATTTTCACTGTGACCATGTTTTACCAATAAATCTGGTATCAAAACAAGACAATAATATCTTGCAAAATGAAATAATTTCTTTTAAAGAAAAACCAAGCATTTCTTTTGAGCATGAGGGTTTAATAATTGGTGATTTAACTAACGAAAATGAAGCTCTTAATAAAAAGATAAACGAGTTAAAGGACATTGTCTTAAAGTTAATAAAATGGGCAAAAGAATTTATAAAAATTGTTTGGTTCTTTAAAATGCGTTTTCGATAAATGAGACATTGAATATAAACCTAATTTGAAACAAAAATATTACAAGAATTATTTTGTTAAGACTACCTCAACCAATGGACATCAAATCACTTGTAATTATCGTAATGATAAAGGTCATATGAGCTATGTATGTTCCATTAGAAAGAATACTTATTTTGGTATTAGGAAGTTTTGTGTTCCAAAAGGAATAAAATCTAACACTCAATAAGCCAAGAATATTTGGGTATCGAAGGGCATAACTTGAATATTTTTTTTATTGGTACCACAATCAAGAAATAGTGGAGTTTCCTTGATGAAAGCTTGTGAGGATGATCATTTGGTCATGATCTAAAAGAAAATGTTGAGGTAGGATGATTTAATTGTGTTGGTAATAATTCTTGCATGGTCATTTACTTAAATCTTAATAATTATTTTATACTTATTTTGTGACAGCATGACATTAAGGATACGTTTGGCATATTATATTATATTATGTTGTATTGTATTATTTTAATGTAGATATGTTGTATTATATTTACTGCATTATGATATTATATTATACTATATTAATTTCTTATTATATTATATTTGGTGCTGCACTGTATTATAATTTCTTTAGTGATTAATTTAAATTATATATTTAGAAAATAAAAGTTATTTAATTATATTATGTTTGATGCTACACTATATTGTAATCAATTATGTCAAATAATTAAAATCATATCTTATTATAAAACCTATTTACCATTATGATAACTTAAAAAATACTTAATATAAAACTACTTAATTATCCTAATTTTTTAGTATAATATGTAAAATATATCAATATTTTTACATTATAAAACTATTAAATTTTATAATTTTGGACAACTTAACTTCTATTTTTTTACTATATTTCTCAAATATGCATCATCTAAAATAAAGCTCCATCCAAATAAAATAAAAAATCTTAAATAAATATCTAACATAAATAATAGTTAAACTACAAAGTTAAACATGTGTAGTGTTCACAAACAAAATATTGAAAAAAAAAAATCCCAACTCACGAACAAATTTGCTTCATTAATTACTTGTGTCCAACAAGTTAGTTTACTTATAGGACATATATTTAAATACAAAGAAATGAACTATCATTTCTATATAAATACTTCATTTCTTTATAAATATAGCACAATAAACAAGGATCCCCTCTTTTTCCCTTGATATTTTGAGACTTCAAAATTCATCTCATTCTACACCAGTCTTTTCCTTCTTCCAAAAACGAAAAACTTATCATTTTGAGCGTAAGATTGTTCTATTTCCATATCACCGTAATCATCCTGTTAAGCCACATCAAATTATTTGTCAACAACACCTTAAAAATCACTATGCAACCTAAATAATTAATCACATGAATAAAAGGGTAAGAAATGAAGAATTTTACAACCGTTAAGTATGATGTCGAAATGATTAACTCCTGCTTTGGAATCAAAAGGCTCTGCTTTGTGGCTGAAAATTATGAAATCAAACATTTATTAACACTTGAAATAAAAACATTAACTACCAAGACATCAAAAACACGCTTAATTTGCAACGCTATAATACATTTTCGAGCCAAAACCAAATTGTTGTTGAAGTATTAGTAGATTTGAAGTAGATTTAAGAATCTCATTATTGCAAAACAATTCCAAATCAGGGCAGTACAAGGTAAAGGGCCTTGAGCGATGCTATAACTTCTAAACACATGTTCAGGTAATTATTTCAATGTAATAATGCCCTCAAGAAAATTACTCTCTTCAATGAACATTGACAAATAGAAATATATAATGATGTTAAGGAAAAAAAAAAGTAAAAGCGATCAAATAAATAATCCTCAGTTCATTGAGGATTTTCAACAAACACTTTCAATGTTAAACGAGTACGAGCAAAAAGAATTAGGGAAGAATTCAACACATCGATTTTAAGAAATTTATAGCATATTAACATACATAATTCACCAATCAATCGCTAGTAATACACAAATTTTTTTCAATACTTAGATCAAGCTAAACAACATACTCTAATCCATCCAGAAAATAATTGAAAGCAAATAACACCAAAGAAGAAAATAAAAATCTGACCAGTCTCAGTATTAATTGATTAAAAAAGTAATTGATTCATGAATATACTACAAAATCGGACAAAACAGTCAAATGATCATCGATTTAAACTTGTAGCATGCGAGCACGGCAATGGTAGAGCAGCTGCTGTGGCACACGGTGAACATGAAGCAGCTGATTCGTGAGGCGAAGGCGAAGAAGTTGATGGGAGTGATTTAGAGAAGGCGTTGTCCGGCAAACCTTCGGTGATAGATTCGGAAACATGATGGAAAGGGCAAAAAAGGGTTCTCATTTCAGGCATGTTTATTTATTTATTTATTATGTTTTTTTATGCGTTTCCCACTCATACGGGTTTGGTTTATGTGGTGTTTACAGTATTACAATAGTAAATAAATGCGGCATAATACAAGCTACATTTTAGCCAAACATGAGATTGCATTAGTATAATACAATGTGGAATCTTAATGTAATATAATGTTGTGTACCAAATATACCCAATTGCACTAGCATAATGTGGGTAAAATTATTTTATCCATTGATTATATTCGGTGGATCATTAATAGTAGCTTGAAATTGTGAAATCATGTTTATGTGTTTATATGATTATATTATCATTATGATTTAGATTTTTTTAAAAAAAAATTGACTATTTTATTGTGCATCGATTTGTTTTTTTTTTTTTACATAATTGAATTATCATTAAGTGTAACATTGAATAAATTATCATTGTGCATTTGTTTGATTTTGATGATCTATATATTGTCATTATGTACTTTTGTTTTACTTAAATTTTAATAATATAAAAAAAAAGATTAGTAAATGCATTTTGAAGTATTAAGTGTATGTGTTGAGCTGTGTTTGTTTGAATGTATTTTGGATTATATAATTGTGACATACTCACACACACGCAAGGAGAGTTGAACATTAAACTTTGTTAAATATGTTATTTTGAAATCATTTTGATTTTTGTAACACATGCACACATTTAGGGAGGAATCTTTATAAAGGTTCAAAACACATGATGTATTTTGATGAGTTTATTTGATGAAGATGATCTTATAGATATCTATGATTTGTGAATGAATACAATTTTTTTTTGACTTTTTGACAAATTATTGAATATGCATTCCATGGTTACTTTAAATGGTATTAAAAGGGGAAAATAACATGCATTTTGTGATATTGACACATATAAAATTATTTAAATTGAATTAAAATGTCACATTAGATCTTCAATAAGCTTAGTTGTGATGATTTCTTAATTGCGATTATTAATTATGAAACTTGGATAGTTAATGATATGCTCTTATTTCTTTTTCTTTTTTTTTTTTTAAAAAAAATTACATGCAATACTTGTCTTTTGGAAATTGATAGGGAGTTGTTTAAATTTTGTTGATGTCAAAAGGGGTAGATATCATAAAACATGCATTTTGGACCTTCTTTGTTGGTTATATGTATACTTAATTATTAGTGATTAAAATCATTGACATGCTTTATATGTATTGTATTTGTCATTTTATGACATATTTAGGGGGAGTTTTAAATTGATGGATATGTTGTGTATGAATCATGAATGCCATATACTCAGGGAGAGTTTATATTTGATGGTTAAAAATGTTAAAATGTATAGAGTGTTTGTCATCATAATAAAGCAGGAGATTGTTACGATCTTTTGATTTTGATGATAACAAACTACGTATCATGGATAAAATAGAAAATACATATATTTTACAATCTTATTACATCTTAAAGAACAAAAATCGTTCATGTGAGATTAAACTCAAGGCACTCAATGTCAATGACACAAAGCTCATCAAGTAAAAAACAAGTGTCAAGGGAGTTCTCCAATCATATTTCTTGTAAAACTAATATGATTAAATGTATGAATGAATAACCATTTAAAAGCTCAAGTTATTTTTCATAACATTTTAAATAAATCATTATTTTCATAATATAAATGCTTTATACTAAATGGAAAAATGATTTTATGAAATTGATTGTTTTCAAGTTTATGAACTAAATTGAAAAAATTTTGATAACTTTGAAATTAACAAATATTGTTTGAAATTATGGAAATAGACCTATTTGAAAAGTTCTATAAAGTTTTAGGTCATGGTTTAGGTTCTGAAAGTTTTAGGGCAAAAATATTATTTTAAAAAGTTTTTAGTGTAGCAGCAGATTGTTTCACTATATCAAACAACTAACCGTTTATTTGTACGTGACTAATCGATAATTTCCAAAGAGCAATCTATTTTACAAATAACTTCTTGTAGATCATTGGAAAATAATGGCTAACCGATATCAGTTAACCGTAATCCAATAATTAAAATTTGTACATAATGGTAACTTGCATAAAGTTAAAATGGTTATCCGATAGCAAATTAACGGCGATCCGATTAGGCCTAGAAATTCACTAACAACTAGTTTTCTTTTTCAACTATAGAAAAACCAAATCAAATTCATTTCAAACAGAATTTTTCAATCTCATTTGTACTACTATTTGCTTATATACTCTTGTGAGGAGTGTGATCTTTGTAATTTTTATTTCAGCATAAAAAATTAAGTGATTGTAAATATGAGAAATATTTGGGAAAAGAGGTGTGAGTGATACACCACCTGTAAAGTTTGATTAACATATTAAAAGTCAATTGTAAGATCTTAAAGCCTTTAGTTGAAAGGCTTATATAGTGGATTTCTCAAGCTTGGTTTGCTCAGAGACATGGACGTAGGCGGGTTGTAGAACCACATAAAAATATCTTGTTTATTTTTTTTTCTCTTTTATCTTCTTATCTTTATTTATTACTTAAATTTACTTATATTGAAATTGCTTGAGATATTAATTTAAATTATATTGTGTTTTTAAGCATCATTTTTAATTACCTATTTCACTGTCCTCTTAGGTTGCATGCTTATAATTTCACATTGGATAAAAATCATCAATATAGTCATCTAAGTAACGATTTGTCACCAAATCCTCCACCTGATTCTTTAAGTTGTAGCATTGTGCTGTGGTATGTCATGAGTGTTGTGAAACTCACGGAATCTATTTCTGTCCACTTTATTAGCTCCTCATGTGAGAGATGTAGAAAGATATAACAAGCCACGATCCTTAATTGCATAGTATGGCTCCTCCAGCGAGACCTTCAAAGGCATGTGCTATAGTATGCGATACTCTACTGGGTCCTCCGCATGGCCCTGTCTCTCCAGAAGCTATTGTGAGCAGGGGCTGGTGGTGGTTAGTTTGGTTTGTTAGTCCTGGAGTTTTGAGTTGGGTCGACTAGTTATATACTGTTGGTTGGTTCTTAATTGGGGAGTGATAAGGTTGCTTTTTGTTGGTGATATGGTGGTGGCTTTTGGTAACGGTAATAGGATCATCGAGACCCCTTTACTCACTGCGGTTTTCATGTTTCTGACCAATCCAACACACTTTTGAGCTCACTGCTTTCTCCTCCTCGATTTCAATATCTACCTTCGCTTGGTCGTAAGTAGTGGAATAAAGGCCAATTGCTTGGTTCCTTAAGTTGTACCACAACAGCCCTATTTTCACTCCCTCTTTTAATCCCCTTAGGGCCTAGGGATAGTTAAAATCTCATAGCTTAAGAACAGCTCAGTGATATCTTCTAATGAAGTCTCTGAAGGTTTCATCTTCCTCTTATTTAGGCCCCATTAGCTTCATCACATCATCTTCTGGTCTCATTGTACCCCGAAAGTGGTTTGATCAAAAGGTATAATGCTTCCCCAGTCCATTTTGTGATACCAATTATGTGCTCACCCTTCAACGTAACTAGAAATGCTCTACGCCTTTGTAATGGTATCAAACCTTTTACTCTAATCATCTCGTTGACTCTTTTAATGTGCATCAAAGGGTCAGAAAAGCAAAAATTTATTGATATCGTCGTGATCACGATCTTTAATAAGAGTAAGGACTCGTTATCTAGCATTATCCTCTAGCTTGACACCTTTTTGGGACCCTATATTTTCTCAATCATCTCTACCAACCTTCAGAACTCATCTTCTAATTCCCTAGCGCAAATAGGATTCTATACAGTTATCCACTCGCACTTACGCTCAACATATTTTAAGTGTTGCATCAGCTCTCTTTCTTTAATATTCTCTCTTCTTCTAGCACTTACTCGGTTCTGCTCACCATGAAGTGAACCCCTTCCTCTCGGTGGTATTAAACCATCTATTTGGGTAATCTCAGAGTAGACCCCAGAGGACAATCTAGCCAGACCAGAATACCTAATCGCTAGCACGAAGAAACTCTTGTTCAGTGTCAAAGCTGGTCGAGGTCAAGTGTTCCAAGGCTGGTCGGATCCTAATCTTTTCATCCTGCTCGGCTAAAGAAGACCCTCGACTACCAAATTGGACCTGGCCGTGTTACGAGAAACATCATGAACAGAGGGAAACCAAAGCTCGAGCAGGGCAGACCTACGCATGGCGGCCCCTTCTCTTGACAACTTGTCACTACGATTGATGACTGACAAGTACCCCACGTCGTAGGGCTTCATCACTGTTACCGATGATCGGCTCACACCTCCACAGTGTCATCATTATACACGGACCTACACGACATCATCATTTGGTCACAGGAACCTATACTCGCCTGACATCCCACACCCCCAGATTGTGTCGTAGCAACCCCCAGCTGTCAGAATGATACAGGCGTAATTAATGTGGGGGTGGGCGTCCAAGCAAAGGGGGGCGGGAAAACGGGAAAAAAAATATCAGACGAGGGGCGAGGTAAAAGCTCTATGATCCTAACTCCAATTCTTCTACCAAGACTCTGACTTTCTCTTCCTTAATTTTCTTTACTCTTTTACTTCCCGGACCCTCCTCCTTTTTTCGGTCCCTCAGATTGAGAGGGATACCAAAAGAATTAACCCGATCACTAACTTGAGCGTAGGAGGATTTTTGTCGGAAAAACACCCGGCGACACCTGACACCTTTTCTGTGGACGCAGGTCGGAAGACATCACCGTTCCGATGAACGGAGAAAGGCAGAAACCAACAAGGAATCTGGCTCGAGCAACCTGCGAGCAGAAGTCTACAGCATCACTTGAAAACGAGCAGAAAACCGCATCAACATCAATTAAAGACAAAAAATATCTACAACCACCAACAGAGTTCACTTGTGCAAGCCCGCATTAATTTGATTGTATTTAGTTTAGTTTATCTTTAGTAGTATGAACTGCAATTTGAAACTTTATCTTGGAAGCCTTGCCTATTATAAAGTCTTCACAGAACCCCAAAGAACCTATCTTATCATTTCCAAACACCCTCTATTTTTTAAGTTCTTTCAAATCTCTCTCACTTATGTGAATTATCCTATGCCATAGTTTGGACCTATCTTTATTACTATCAGTAACATTTAGTTCACCAGTAGTAGTTTGTCCGTTTAACATATATATGCTAGTGACTTTACGACCTTTCATAATAACCATTGAGCCTTTGATAACCTTTAATATCCTATCTTCAGCCTTAACTATACACCCTATTTGACCTAACATCCAAGAGAAACCAATGATGTCGGCTAAAGGGCCAAAAAATGGAAAGACAAAACGTCAAACGGTCAAAAGTTGCAGTCTAGGACTGTGACTGATACGATGGCTACGTAACACTGAATTAGCAGCTGACAAATTTCTTCATTTTCCGTGGATTTACGTTTTTATTATTTCTTAATTTACATAATCTGCTTACAAGAAGCGGGCTCCATCTTCAGTCCATTAACGAAGAAGAAATGGGGAAAAAACAAGTTGACTCATCTGGTCATTACGCACTCTCTCTTAATCGTTTACATCGATTTAAGGTTACTTTTGCATTCAGCCACGAAAATCAGAGCTCTTCATCGTTCAACAAGATGCTGCAGCTACCGCCAAACGACGTCGAAGCAGGCACCATAAATGCTATCACCAAATGGACGCGGAAGCCGAAGCGGGCGGCATCCATAAGCAGAGTAATTAGCTATTTTACACGGCTATATGAAGTTGATTTATGGGCTGGCCCATTCGGTTGTCTTCATGATTTTGGGTTTCTATGATTGTTTACATTATGAGGTGTTAGGCCAGATCGAGTTCTTCAATTTGCCTTGGTTCACCCGAAAACTGTCTGAATAAATGGATTCAGCTCTGAACTCATTTATTTTTTAGCACTGTAAAATAATTTCTGACAATTAATGCAATTTAGTGTTCAATAAAAAATCAGTTCAGTATTGAATTAATGTAGGAAGCCTATGGATAAAATATATTACATAATGATCGTACTTGAGTCAGTGTAATATTTAAATATTTTATTAACATTTATCTTATTTTAGTTATTTTTGTAATTTCGATTAGTGTAAATTTAAGATAATTCGTCTTATTCGAACAGTGGGGACTGGGATTTAATAACAAATACGCTTGTTATCTTAATTTATTATTTCATATTATTCTCTTTTAGTATTTATCTTTGCCATTCCCTGTCTTTGAAAACAATTATTTTTCTCATGCATTGTAGACATATTTTAATATGACATCTAGTATTGCTCTCCGTGTTACATTGAGAAACTATCTTTATGTGCTTAATTTTGTGAATCTATTGATCTTCTTAGTTATAGGATTAAAAAAGAAAAAAATGGGATTAAAAAAGAAAAAAATGCGTGAATCCCATGATGACCCGTGTTTAGGCAATGCCGAGCGGACCCCTTCGAAGATAATCCAGCCAGAGTAGAAGACCTAATTGCTAGCACGAAGATACCCTTATTAGGTGTCAAAGCTGGTCAACGTCAAGTGCTCCAAGGCTGGTCAAGCCCTGATTTTCCCATCCTGCTCGGCTATAAGAGATCCTCGAACCACCGAGCAGGATCCGGTCATGTTGCCTGAAGCACCATGAACAGAGGGGAATCAAAGCTCGAGCATAGCAGACTTAAGCATGACGGCCCTTCCTCCCGGCCACTTGTCACGATGATCGATGCCTGACAGGCACCCCACGCCGTAGGGTTTCGTCACTATAACCGATGACCGGCGCACGCCTCCACAGTGTCATCATTAAACACGGACCTACACGGCACCATCATTGGCTCACAAGAACCCATACTCGCTTGACATCCCACGTGCCCAGGTTGTTCCGCAGCAACCCTTAGTTGTCAAGAAGGCATAGGCGCAGTTAATATGAAGGTGCGCGTCCAAGCAAAAGGGGGCGGGAAAATAAGAGGATAAATACTGGAGCGAGGACAAGATAAAAGGACCCTCTCTCTCTCTTTTCTTTTCTTTTATTCAACCTTGGATTCCAACTCCAACCTTTGGACCCAGACTTGGATTTTCTCCCTTCTTTTACTTCTCTAAACTTTATATTTTTTCGATCTCTCAAATTAAAGGGGATACAAAAGAATCAACCCGATCACTGACTTGAGTGTCGGAAGATTTTCATTGAAAAATACTCGGCGACCCCTTGCACCTTTTCTGAGGACGCAGGCTGGAAGACATCACCGTCCCAGCAAACGGAGAAAGGCAAAAGCCAGCAAGGAATCCTGCTCGAGCAATCAGCGAGCAGAAGTTTACAGCATCATTTGGGAACGAGCAGAAAATCGCATCAATATTTTGGCGTCGTTTGTGGGGATCAGTTCAAAAACCCTGAATTCCCAATATATTCAAGAAGCAACATGATAATGAGAAGAAGCAGCAGAAGAGGGGTAACCTTGAGGGAGGTGGCCAATGGGGCCCGAGATAGGGAGATACAAGAAAGAATAGACCGGATGAAAAAATAGATGGAGATGCTGACGTCCATCCTACAAGAGCTCAGGGACGGGCAGAGGAAGGCAAGCCATAACGTTCCCAAATCCAGCAGCGGGAACGCTCCCACTGGGGGAAATGTAAGAGATGAAGCCGAGAGGCATAAAGTATAGAATGTTGTTTGAAGGGAGGAGACGAACCTGGAGGAAAGGGAGTCCCGACAGCACTTGCAAGAAACGGCACCTACTTCCCTTGCGGAGGATTTGGAGGGAGAAGTGCACAAGTTGGCGCAGGTTGTTAAGGACCTTCGGGGAAACAGGAAAGCACCTAGTTGAAGGAGAATGTTGGACAACGAGTCCCCACTCTCGGTAGAAATCATGGGCGTCACTGATCCACAAGGATTTCAGCTTCACGACTTGGAGTTTTCGAGTGAAGAGTGACCACTGGTGCATATAGAACTTTTCAACGACATGACCGAGTGTAGGGCTTGACAGCAGCCCAAAGGTGTAAAGCCTTCCCAATTACTTTAGAAGGAACGACGAGAGAATGGTACCGCAAACTACCACGGGGGAGTATTCTAAGCTTCGAACAAATGTGCATGGAATTTGTGAAACAATTCCTTGGGGCGGTGGCCCCCAAAGATGACATGATGGAACTAGTAGAGATAAAAGCAGAGGAGGGGGAGTCCCTCTAAGAATTCGTCAAGAGATACCACAGGGTAGTTTTGGATCTCGGGGCATTCAATTAGCCCCAAGCACTGAGGGGGTTAAAGGAAGGAGTGAAGATGGGAAGACCCTGGTACAACTTGCGGAGTCCCTCGATCCGCTCGTACTCCGACACATACGAATAGATGAAGATGGACATAGTCATCGAGGAGGAAAAAGTGGAAAGAGAATGGGGGGTTTGCTCGTAGCGCGTCTACTTCTAAAAGAGTGAGAGACCAGGTTACTCTCTATAACCCCTACTAGAGGGCTCCCTGCATGCAGTGGCTCCGCTCCACTTCACGGATCCCCAAACTGGGACTGCAGAGAATATCGGCAGTACAGTGGCAACCCGCATCGTAATCCCCCTACAAATCGGCCCATGCAGAGCAACAATAGAGTCGACCGCCTATTGCATCCACACCCAGGAAACTTTTCCTCGCGATAGGGCGGTCACGGTGGTTGATCGAGCTCACCTCTGAGACAATACACCCCTCTGAAGGTGTCACTTGAGGAGATGTTTCAAGTTGTAAAGGAGTGAGGGCTGTTATGTTCCCCGACGCCGATGTCCAAACCAGTAAACAGGAGGGACAAAAGCCGGTTTTGCCAATTCTATGGCGATCATGGCCACACGACATTGCAGTTTCGTGACTTAAAAAAATATGGTGGAGGACTTGGTCAGAAACCGGTACCTGGATGAGTTCATTGAGGGGTACACCCGGTAATTAAACAGTAACAAGGAGGGGATGGTCTAGCTTGTGACATCAATCGCGAGCCATTTGCTGTGAGAGTGATAGCAAGAGGGCACACAATGGCAGAAAATTCAAACAGGGCTCGAAAAAACTACAGCAGATACACCTCTGCTAGTCGGGAAGTTCTGCTCACTGTGCCTACTGCAAAGAGAGCCAAGATTCGACAACTGCTCATCATTTTGACGGAGGAGGATAAAGAAGGAGTCCTGTACCCTGATGAGGACGCCTTGGTGATAAGGGTGGATGTTTCCAATAAGAAGCTCAACAGGATATTGGTGGATTCAGGGAGTTCGGTGGATATTCTCTTCAAGTCCACTCTCAACGATATGGGAATAGTGGACGTGAGGCTCAAGCAGACAAGCACCTCTCTAGAGGGATTTGGTGGGGGAAGGCAAACCCCCCTGGGGATTGTCAACTTGCCAGTGACCATGGGCTGAAAGCCCTTTGAGAAGAACATGATGTTGGATTTCGTGGTTGTGGACGAAGTCAGCCCCTACTAGGCAATATTGGGGAGGCCTTTCATGGGGATGAAGCAATCGATGATGTCCACCCACTACTTAACCTTGAAATATCGTGTAAATGGAGCAGTGGGAGTTATCAAGGGTGATCAAAGGATCACGAGAAGCTACTATACTACAGCGGCAAAAAAAGCGATGCAGGTAATGTTGCTGGATGTAAGGTGAGTCTAAAAAGGGGAGGCAAGAGCCTGCTGAAGAATTAGAGGAAATTATGATAAGGCCAGACGACCAGGAGAAGAAGGTCAGGATCGGCTCGGGAATTAACGAGCAGCTAAGAAAAAGTCTAGTCGAGTGCTTGCGAGCACACTCTAATGTATTCGTCAATTAGGAGAGGTATAAAGCCATGAATAGTGAGGTAGAGAAGCTACTGAAGGCAGGATTCATAAGGGAAGTCAACTACCCTAAATGGATCTTAAACATAGTATTGGTAAAGAAGGCGAGACGATGCCAAGGATAAACTAAATAAAGGCTCGGACAAGATAAGCTCACGAAGAAATGCAAAAGTCGAAAGTCTCAAAGCCTAACTTAAGGCGAGATGGTGCCAAGCATAAGCCAACTGAAGGCTTAAGCAAGATAAGCTTACGGAGAAATGCAAAGGCCGAAAGTCTTAAAGCCTAACTTAAGGCGAGACAGTGCCAAGCATAAGCCAAATGAAGGCTCGAGCAAGATAAGCTCACGGAGAAATGAAAAGGCCGAAAGTCTCAAAGCCTAACTTAAGGCGAGACGGTGCCAAGTATAAGCCAAATGAAGGCTCAAGCAAGATAAGCTCACGAAGAAATGCCAAGGTCGAAAGTCTCAAAGCCTAACTTAGGGTGAGACGATGCCAAACATAAGTCAAGTGAAGGCCCGAGCCGAGTAAGCTCACAAAAAAAAAAGCATAAGGCAGAAAGTCTCATAGCCTAACTTAAGGCGAGGCAGGTCTGAGCATAAGTCGAAAGGCCAGAGCAAGATAAGCTTGCTAATGAAGCTAAAGGCCATAAGTCTCATAGCCTAACCCAAGGAGAGACGGTGCCAGAAAGGCTCGAGCTAAATGAACTCACAAAAGAAGCTAAATGTCAAAGCCGCAAAATCTAACTTTGGGCAAGTCAAGAAGGCAAGCACTAACGAGAATGAGCTCGAGCATAACAAGCTCAGCGAGAAGATACCGGTGCCCTCGGGACTTAAAAGTCTGTTTAAGGTAGAACAGTCAAAATTCATAAGGGGTTAGTCCAGGTTAATCACATTTTGATAAGGCAAGCGAAGCAAACCATAGTCAAAGTTATGTGGGAAAGGCCCAAAGTCAACTGAAAGTTTACCCACGGAGGATTTTGGAATAAATTTAAAGTGTAGAGGTAAAGTAAGAAATATGTCCTTTATTCCATTACCAAGGTTAAAAAGTACAAAAAAAGAGTGCTGTAAAGCCATTCAAGGGGCTTGAGCAGTCGGGCTACTAGTCGAGGCTGGGGCTTCAAAAGTGGGGGCAGCTCGAGAATCCTCCTTGGCAGTAGGAGCAGTTGGGGCTTCAACAGTTGGAAGAGCAGCCTCTTCGGATCTTGCGACATCCAATTCTTCCGAGCGGAAGGATCCTTTGGCTCTTGAGTCCGGGCATCTTGCTCGTTCATGTAAGCATTTATACCGCCTCGAGCTTGGTTATATCTCAGCTTGGGATACTCCTTGCCGGGACGAACATGATGCACTCATAACTGAAGGTCACCCCTTTATTGTACTCCTCCACGAGCTGACCCTCTAGGGAGTCCACCTTATGCTGAAGGCGAGAACTCTCTGCCTCCATGGTCCTCTCAAAAGCAAACCTCTGCACATTGAGATCTTTGCAGGCGTTTACAAGTTCATCCTGGACCAGGGACAACTCATTCTCAAGCTGAAGTGCCTTAAACTCGGCCAAAGCTGCCTTTTCCTCAAATGTGGAGTTCTCAATATGAAGCTTGGCCGCTTCCTCCTCCTTCTGCTCGAGCTCCTGCCTCAAGCCCTGATTATCAGCCTTGATATTCCTCTTAAAAGTCATGGCCTTGGTCTTAAAGGTAGTGGAGGCAGCCGTCGCCTGGCACGAGAGGTGCTAGAACATGTTAGCTAGCTCGCTAACGCTGGAGGACTCCAACTCCTCCACAAATTTCTCCCCCATGTACCTAGCAAAATCCCTGACATAGGGGTTGGTAAAATCGTGCTGCTGTTCTTGAGAACGTCCTGATCGGAATCTGGCTAGGACAACAGCTCTCGAGCCCCTCTGGAGTGCTTCTTCTGCTGCTCGCTCACTCTTCCGAGTAGGAGGAATAGCCTGATTGACAAGGCGCAAGGTCAACTTTAGACCTCATGGTTGGTGTAGAGGAACTGCTGGTGCATGCTCATCGTGCTCGAGGTCCTTTACAATCGAGAGAGGATGCCACTCGTTTCTTCCCCGGAAGCAAGGCCGAACTCGACAAGGTTGTTAAGGGATAATAACTCCCTGTACGAGCTCGCTTTGTCCAAGGCAGTATTGATGTGCATCTGCAGCTCCTCCCCAACTCGATACGACACGCTCCAAGAGACTACAAACAAGACCGGAAAAATAATAAGAGAGTAAGCGAGAAAAGTCAAAGTAAAAACACGATAAGCAATGAGACGACATGGGGTAAAAGCGAGAAGGAATTTGAGGAACCTCCTCGCGGCAAAGGCTGCTCGGCCCTAGTTTCCTCTAGTAAAGAAGAATTTACCCTTCCAGTTGCCACCAGAGGTGGGGAGGTCAGTAATGGGTTTCTTACTCTTCAAGCTGGAAGTTAGGTAGTACCAGCCTACGTCCTTTGGAATGCTCTTCAACTGGTAGAGATGCTTTATTTCATCTACCGTCAGCTAGCCTAAATTACACTACCTCCACAGGATATATAGCCCCGACAGAACCCTCCACCCGTTCGGGTTCATTGCCTAGATGCCAAATCGCGATGGGAAAGGACCCGGTAAAATAGGCTGAATGGGAAACCTAACGCCCCACTTGAAACATTCTAAATAGAGGGTGACATACCCTCGAAGATGACGGCTGGGCGTATTATTTTTACTAGGAAGACGTAGGCCAACACTAGCAGGAACATGGTACATGTTCTCCTAAGCCGTTCTAAGTCTTGGTGTGAGGTCTTACACCTCATGTTATCTATGGCAAATGACTCGGCCTCTGAGCTTTGGCTAGCCCTCTGCCTCTGTAGCAATTGAGTTTCCCCTCCAGCTTCGACTTCTTCCAGACTTGGGTCCCTCACCGGAACCCCCTAGTGATCTCGGAGTCACTCGAAGAAGAAGATTCTTCGAGGGACATCCGAGCGGGGTTGTTGAGTGGTTGAAATTTTTCTTTTCCTATGGACACAATCTACTAAGTGGGAAACCAAAAACTCGGAAAATGGAAAAAAAAAGAACGAGAAGAAGGAGAACAGTTTATACCGAAGCGGGTTTGACGAAGGAATATGACAACGACGGTGAAAAAGAAGGTGGATTTCACTTGCAGGTCATTGTTTTGGTCTTAACAAAGTTTAGAAAGAAGAAGAGGCACGATAAAGAAATTAGGGATTTATAAGGGGAAAGCAAGTCATGCCAACAGACTGACACGTTACTTCGAGGAGACGCTGATTGTTCAAATAACAGCCTCTTCAAAATTCAAACGAGCTATCCAGATCAGCCCACATATCTTGCATTAAATGTGAAGTGACGGAAAAGAAGGACAACTCAGCGTGACAAAGTAAAAAAAAAGAGGAACCGACTCGAACCGAAGTTTCGGTCTTATCTCGTTTCACTCCCAAGACTAGAAGCCGGGGAGTGGTGTTTGTGCAATGCTGAGCGGACCCCTCGAGGATAATCTAGCCAGAGCGAGAAGACCTAATCGCTAGCACGAAGATACCCTTGCTAGGTGTCGAAGTTGGCCGAGGTCAAGTGCTCCAAGGCTGGTCGAGCCTTGATCTTCCCATCATGCTCGGCTATAAGAGATCCTCGAACCACCGAGCAGGACCCGATCATGTTGCCAGAAGCACCATGAATAGAGGGGAATCAAAGCTCGAGCAGAGCTGACTTAAGCATGACGGCCCCTTCTCCCGACAACTTGTCACGACGATCGATGCCTGACAGGCACCCTACGCCGTAGGGTTTCGTTAGTGTAACCGATAACCGGCGCACGCCTCTACAGTGTCATCATTAAACACGGACCTACACGGCACCATCATTGGGTCACAAGAACCCATACCCGCCTGACATCCCACGCCCCTAGATTGTGCCGTAGCAACCCCTAGTTGTCGGGAAGGCGCAGGCGTAATTAATGCTGAGGTGGGCATCTAAGCAAAGGGGGGCAGGAAAATAGGAGGATAAATACCAGACAAGGGACAAGGTAAAAGGACCCTCTCTCTCTCTCTTTTTCTTTTCTTCAACCTTGGATTCCAACTCCAACCTTTGGACCCAAACTTGGATTTTCTCCTTTCTTTTACTTCTCTAAACTTTCTAAACTTTTTATTTTTCCGATCTCTCAAATTAAGGGGGATACAGAAAGAATCAACCCGATTACTGACTTGAGCGTTGGAGGGTTTTCGCCAGAAAAACACCCAGCGACCCCTGACACCTTTTCTGTGGATGCAGGTCGGAAGACATCACCATCCCAACAAACGGAGAAAGCTAGGAGCCAGCAAGGAATCCTGCTCGAGCAACCAACGAGCAGAAGTTTATAGCATCATTTGGGAACGAGCGAGAAAATAGCATCAAAACCCACATTGAAGAAAGTGGCTTATTTGTACCAAAATGAATATTGATTTGTACATACCGTTTTGTTGATTCTTGTTGGAAAGGATTCTTCCAATGATGAAGAAGCTCGGGAATTAATTCTAAGCCGCTGGCTTGAAGATGTAAGTCAACGAATTTAACAAAATATTGAATCATCTTTGTGATGATAAATTTATCAATTTGCCGAAACTTATAAACCCATATTTATGGTTCATCTAGTTTCTTTCATGTTGTATTGCTTAATAGATTGAACCCCGCCACTGCTATGGCTATAATTTTTATATTTATTATGATGTCTGGATTACAAGTGAGAGCAAATAACCTTTCTTCAACTGGTAAATACAAAAATATTTATACTCCTTCACATTTCATTCTTTATATAAGGAATGCTTTTGAATTTGATTCCTTCTTGTTATCATTTCTTAATTAACTTAATTTGTGAAAATGAAGGTTGAATGACATTCCTGATCTACAACAAGAAGTAAGTAGAATATTTTTGGTCTTAGTAGCGTTTCTTTACTAAACGTAGCACTATGAAATGAAAATAATCAAAGTAGTGTTGGTCTTTCTTTTTAAGTTAATAGAGCTTTGGCATTTCAGTATGAAATCGACGTTGAGCATCATATTTGCAGCGTTCTGTGTTTAAATACTATATAAGTACCGTAAAAACTTATTTTTCTTGTAGTGGAAGTTCCTAATGGTGCCAACAAGGTAAAGCTATTTAAAGGAAAATTAAACTAGATAATATATCTGGTCCCAAATGCAGCAATGAAACAAAAGTTTATCTCTTCTACAAGACATTATCTTAGTTTCCAACATCTAATTACAGGAATAATTATTTTCTCCTCTCTGAATAGGTTGATTTAGAGTGGAACTTTCTAATCGCCAACTTTGTCCTGGAGCTTCCAACTGCTGCTTTTGGCCAACTTTCTTCTGTGCATAAACCACAATTATAGAGCTTGTTCATAAAGATAGCTTGTTCATAAAGTTCGAAAGGATAAGTTTACATGGGAATTATGGAAGGCTACATTGCCATGGTTATATTATCCATTGGGAAGCCAAAAACCTTTCGGTAGCTTTAAGGATATTATTGGACTAGTATGTGCTCTCTGTCAGTGTGCTGTTACTCAATTAATTACGATTTTTGTGGTAAACATGCTGATAATCCAATCAAAATATCTGTTTCGCCTATCATTGTTACCTTTGGTCTATTATGTTCCAAGTTTCTAGGGAAACGACAGAGGAGGACAATCAAAATGTCATGATCTTACAAGAAATTTGAATGCCATTAGGTATTTGTGCATATATTGTGTATAAGCTATCTTTCTATATTTTTCTTTTGAATTTAGTGTCTACAGAACAGCTTTGCAAACTGAAAACTACAAATAAAAAATTGTAAATTTGTAATGCTTCCGATCACGTAAGATAGTAGCCTCAATCCTAGACCTCGATGTGGTAAGAGTTTATTTTTTTTCATGTTATGAAAACCCATCCCTCTGCTAAAAATTATTTATAATAAGATCACATTAATTTTAATAAATATACATTCTTGTATCTACTAGTTTAAGTATTTGATTTCGTATTTTATAATCCGATATTTTTAATGAAATCTAATAATTTTTAATACTTTACATGTAAGTTACATTAATTTGACTGTCCTATAATTTGTAAGTATTGTATCATAACGAAATTTTGTTAGTTTAATTAAATATTAATAAATAGTCAAATATATAAGCTAACATAATGTTTAATTAAGATAGATTTAATTAATAATTCTCTAAAAATTTTCTTTATTTTAAACTTATGGTAAATGCTCATTTAATCCCTATATTTTGACTTAAATACCCATTTAATCACTAACTTTAAAAAAATCTCTCAAAACACCTCTGTAGTTAAATATGTTACATTCTTACTCTTACATTTTCTTTCCTTACTTTTTTCTTTATCTTTAGGTTTTTTTTTAAAAAAAAAATATAGAGGCTGAACAGAAACTTAATTCAAAATATAGGGACTAAATGAATATTTATTCTGAAATTTATATAAATTATGTCAAGTTTTTATAATTATTTTCTAAAAGAGGGGTACATTAACAATAAAATACAAGGTGAAAATATCAATATACTTTTTATTGTAGTGTAAGTAAAAAAAAATGTGAATCACTTAAAAAGAAACAAAATATCACTATCCTCAAATTTGTAAAGGATAAGTTAGGGACGAACTATTTCCAATTTACAAATGAAAGCCTAACTTGTGTGAAAGTAGCTTTGCTATCATTCTAAGAGTACCCATACGAAAATAATTTAAGCAAATGGGAGCAATAACCATGACGAGGGCTCGAGCCACAAACGTTCAGCTCATAGGAGCAACGCTCAAACATTATTAAGGTAGTATCTGTTTTATTTTTTTATCTAAAATCTGCATGGGTTTGAATTTGATTAAAATTTGAATAGATCTGAATATATATATATATATATATATATATATATGAATGACATGTGTTATGAATTTGACCTTTATGCACAAAATCAAATCCACCTCAAGAACTTCTCTTAGACTAAAAAACACAAAAATCATAGGCAAGACTCACAGACACGCTACATCAAATGGATCAAGAACAGAAACAAACGAGGAACAATTACACAAGATGTAAGTGGTTCAGCATCAATACAGATGCTTATATCCACTGAGAAAGGAAGCATTGAGATTTCTCTATTCTCTAGTTTCAAGTTTACAGAGATCATATGATGAATACAGAGATTACAAGAATTGGCTCTCTCTTTCTCTCTTCTCCCCACAGATCCTTTCATACAAACTACTATAAGTGATAACAAACTCAAGCATATATAGCCTCTATTTCTGATCCAGCCAATTTTCCTCCAAAATTAACTATCTATAATAACTTCACACATGTGCACAAAACATGACTTAGTAAGTATCTAAAACATCAAGCATCAGTGTTGTTTTTAGATTCATTACTAAGTCTTCATCACGTGCATAGCACATGGTTACTAATGGATTTGTATGATGTCTTGGCCAAGTTGTTTCTGTACTTGAGATAGACTTGAGTAGTTGAGTTCACAATATAGTAATCCCCACCTTGAACTCAATACTTTAGTTCCTAATACTTTCTTCCTCATCTTTTGTAGCTTCTCAAATCTTACAAAGCTTCACTAAGTTCATGCAGAGACTTAACTTAGCAAATGGCACACCTTTAGTTAGCATGTCAGTTGAGTTTTCATCTTTATTTATCTTCAACAGCTTTATAACACCTCTAGAAACCTCAAGCCTTATAAAATAAAGCTTTGCATTAACGTGTTTAGTCATTTCATGATGTGTCTGGTTTTTGTTGAGATGCATTGCACTTTAACTATCACCATAAACTGCTATTGAGTCTTGTTCAACTCCCAATTCAGTAACAATAACCTTCAACCAAATGGCCTCCTTAAAGGCTTGTGCAGCTGCTCTATACTCAGTTTTTATGGTAGATAACATAACTACATACTGTAATATAGATTTCTACACTACTAAAAAAATGGCCTTTAGTGATACTAAAATAGTGTCACTAATTACTTTTTGTGACACTTATTAATAGTGTCAGTGATTTGGGAGTCAGAAAAATACTGACACTTGAATGTAGTGTCAGGAATTACTATTACTATAGTATTACAAATTTTATAACACTATAATATCAATAATTACTATTACTATAGTATCACGAGTTAGTAATATCGATGAAAACAATCACCCCAATGAAATTGATACTTTATGATACATTTTTTAGTATCAATGACTTTTATTAGTTATTATTGTCCTTTTAAGTTTTGTCAATCTAATGATATTATTTAAAAAAGAATATTAGTAAACTGCTAAAATGAACAATTATATATAAAATTTCTATGACAAAACACCGTTACTTTCATACACAAACAAATCAGGCTCTCCATCTACAAATTTAAGGAAGATTAAAATATTAAAAAAAAAAGAATAAAGATCATATCCCTCCCGGGCCCATCTACAAATTTGTACTTTTTCTCCAACCTCGCCGGTTAGCTTGGCATAGTGCTCCCACTCGTCTTGGTCAAATGGATCTTCAATTGATACAATAGGATAATTAGATATGAAATACTTGTAGAGATCTTTGAGTGCATCTCCTAAGATCTTTTGTGAACCGTCATTGTTCCGCAAAAGAAGACCAAAAAATTAAGAAAACAGGAAAAAAATTAAGTATTTTATCACAAAACATTAGCACTAAGGATTGAGAGTAAAGAAAATTTTACAATGAGCACTACCTCGGAATATTGACAAGGAAAGCACAATGAAAGCAAGAAGCAAGAACAACTCGCAACTGCTATAAATGCAACTGCCGCTAGGTGTAGCAAAGAAAACTACAACTGCTATGTCGTAGCTCCACTGCCGCAGCAGTAATATGCAACCATCGCTAGGCTGCAGCAGCAGCTAGCACTGCAATTGTTGCCGCTGCCGTAGAACAAGAAATGCTGATGCATGGCAGCAGGAATCGCAAGACAAGCAGCCTCGCTGCAGCTCCTACCGCAATGAATGCAGCTATCGCTTGTGGTGTAAGCAAGCAACAATCGCACTGCTAGTGCTGCAGCAGCAGAAAATGCAGCTACTACTTGTGCTGCAGCAGTAGCAGTACTGCAATTGCTGCTCATCGTAGAACAAGAAGCGATTGCAGCTGTGGCGGCAGGAATCGCAAAGACAATCAGCCTATAAGCACTGCGAATCGGTGCAGCTGCCGTAGCTCCTATCGTAGTAAATGCAACTGCCGCTTGTGGTGTAGCAAGAACAATCGCAACTGCTATGTCGTAGCAGCAGAGAAAATGCAGCTATCGCTTAGTGCTGCAGCAGCAAAGAATCGCAGCCATCGCTAGTGCAAATTGGGACTCATTTTCTCTTATCAAGAACATGCCCTCAGTGCTCGCTGCAGTGGTCAGCATGCAATTCCTACGATTGCTTGCAATTCCCGGTCCACCTCCACCACCACCATAAACAGAGATAGGATTTCAACGATCATATTAAGATACTCTAACAGAGTAATGCTAGTTAAAGCTAAAATAGCAAATAGAAAATGTGACACTTGATAAACTGCATGTACAGGGGGGAAATAAGGAGCAATTCCACACCACATGGGTTAAGTTCCTTCAGGCTACCAAATGCACTTGTTTAGCTTCCAGGAAACAATAAATTTAAGAAACAAAAAGTAGTATATGGATTCTTGATGTAGTTTATGACGTCCAAGAGAACAAAAATTCAAATCCAAAATGACCATAGATTTCAAATAAGGATTAAAACTAAGATATATATACAATTCTAGTGAATTGCTCCTGTGGAAAGCTAAAATCTTTCAGCACATCCAAGGACAACAGACATATCGCTCCCAACTGGTCAACATTTATGCCTGTGTGATCACAGAATACATCTCAAACAAATTTTGGTCTTAAACTAACAATTACTATCCTGTTCTCCATAGCTTTATTAGCTTCAGTTCTAGAACTAACATGCTTAACGAGCATCAATCATTGATGGTTCCATAATTTGATTCACTGGGTTGAACTCAAAATTAAATAGCCAGCTATAAGTACCACATCAATGTGCATGAATAGAATTGCCTGAGTTATGATTATAAAAAAAAAAAAATTACAAAGTCCAATTTTCGTGAAAAGAAACGAAATACCGGCCTTTATGCTCCACATTTTTGGTTTGATAGAACCCATTACGGATTATCTGTACATAACAACAATTCCAAAATAAATAATAAAATACAAACAATAAAGTGAAAGCGAAAGAAGATATGATTTTGAATCGAACCGACCTCGCCAGACCTCTCTTAGCTACATCAATTGCAGTCGTCCAAGAACTTTGCAAGCGAATCTAAAACCCAAGATTTATTGAAAAGGAAAAGAAAAGGAAGAAGTATCATATTAAGATACTCTAATAAAGTAATCTCAAGCTCTATTTACAGCTACATTCAAATTCCAGCCAATTCAAGTGTCACATCAAAATCGACAACAAAAATGTTTACTAGTCACTGCAAATCTATTATTTCACACATATCATAATATCTAATATTTACTAGTCACTGCAAATAGAAAAAACAAGACCTCATCCACAGCTTGCTGAAAGTACTGAGTTGCCTTATTGAAATACTCCTTGGCCTCATCCTGGTCAGGAGTCAAAAAAGCATGAGAAGTATGAGCATTTCCCAAACACCACAATGTGTCGTGTCTGCTCGGTGTAACCATCAATGCCTCCTCCAGCTTTGAAATTGCATCTGGCACATCTGGCACATCATTAAATTATCTTTTGTTACTCTTCGAAAAAGCAAGCAATCAAAAATAAGATATCATCCAATCGCTGGACTCTTTAGCATCTAGTTTGTACAGTAACATGAACAGGATGCACTAGAACAGATTCGATGTCAAACAATTGCAGCAATGAATGAACCAATCAACATACCAACCATAAAGCCACAACATCTACAGACAAAAGATTGAACCCATTCACTTCTCTTTTCACATACTTTCCCAGCATCCAAACATACAACAAACACAATGCAAAAAACACCCCCACCCCCCCAGAAATTCATCTCCAGAAATTGATAGCAGTTGCTGTTCGTCGATCACACATCAGCTTCCACATACATAATCAAAATTCAAAACAAACAAATGAATCGTTACCTCATCCTTGAGGCTCTTATCAATTTCTAGAGATTCCCAACGCTGATTTTCAATATCATTACTCCAGCACTCTTCTTTCTCTATCAAAAACAAACACAAATGAACTCCAATTTTGAAACAAAAAAATTATATTCAAAAAATAAAAAATAATAATAATAAAAACAAATTTTACCTTCAGATCAAAACAGAGATGAAAACAAAAACACAAAATCTTGAGTCAAGTAATTTCTAGCATAAATTCTAAAAATCGAACCAAAATGAAGCTCACGGTGTGTTTATTGGCGCGAGTAGTATGAGAAATACGAGCGCGATCGTCTCTGATACAAAAGCAACCAAAGAAACAGCCCATGGCTCTCGAAACGGTGACGTCTAGGAACCTCACTACAAATCTGCAAACACGACCGATTTCTCGATGATTCAGACGTCTAGGAACCTCACTTCCTCTCGAAACGGTGACGTCCCACCGCCTTGCTGGACCACCAACGAAACCCTAGCCATCATCAACGCCTACTGTGCAAAGTGGCTCTCTCTCAATCGCGGCAACCTCAGCACCTCCGATTGGGATGCCGTCTCCTCCGCCGTCTCCAAATCCACTCCCGGAGTTAGAGATCTAGAATTTCCTCCGACGGGGAAAGCATTGAGAGGTGGGTGAGAGTTAGAGAGATCGAGCTTTTAGGTTTTTTTATGTTTTTGTTATTATATTTTTGTTTTTTAAATCTTTAAAACAATCAAATTAAGTGAATTCAACATGACTCGATGGTATGCGTTTCGAATGTTGAAATTTTAAACTCTAGAAGTCTCAAGTTCGAGTTGTAATTAAAACAATTATTAATAAATTTTTTTTTATCTCTGATACTTTAGTGTCAGTGATTATTGATGTTTAATTTACTAACACACAAGTATCAATAACTTCTAATACCTACTTGTTAATAGGTGCATTTGTTCACAATTCATCGATACTTTTGCTAAGTGTCAGTAAACTAAGTGTCAGTAAATGTCATTTTTCTAGTAGTGCTAGTTAATAGTGCATTCTCCCAAGGTGAACAAATAACCTGTTAAAGGTCTTCTTTTGTCAAGATCTCAGTAAAATCAGAGTCAACAAAGCCAACCAAATATAAACCTTCTCTTTTGGTCTACCATTTAGTAGGCCAAAATCTAAGGTACCCACGAAATACCTTATAATTCATTTCAACGCCTCTACGTTGATCAATCTTTAGATTAGTCATGAATTTGCTCGCCACACTTACGAGTATGTGAGATATTTGATCTGGTGAACACCATTGCGTACATGAGACTCCTCATTGAGTTGGAGTAAAAAGCCTTAGCGATTTCTTTCTATTCAACTTCTATTTAAGGCATTGTTCTGCAGTTAACTTGAAATGACATGCCAATGGCATTTGTAGAGGCTTTAAATCATACATGCCAAACTTAAGAAAAAAATTTTTGATGTAGTTTTGCTGAGTCATAAACATAATCTTATTTTCTTTATCTTTGATTATTTCCATCTCAAGAATCTTCTTTACGGCCCCAAGATCTTTCATTTCAAACTCACTACTCAACAACCCTTTCAAATGATCAAACTCTCCCCTGTCATGATATGTTATCAATATATCATTTACATACAGTAAAAGATATGTCATCTACTCATTACTTATCTCTGATTATTTACATCCCAAGAATCTTTTTGGTGGCCCTAAAATCTTTCATTTCAAACTTACTACTTAATAACCCTTTCAAATGATCAATCTCTCCCGTATCATGACATGCTATCAACACACCATAGCATATATGTTTAACATCATCAGGATAGCCTAGAAATTTACTCTTTAAAGCTCTTGCTTCTAATTTTCCTTGCTTCACATGTGCATATACTTCATAGCCAATACTTTTGAGCTTAGAATAGTTAGCTACTCATCCTGACCACGATTCTAGTAGTGTTTTGTAACTTATAGTAATTGATGGACTCCTGTTCACTAAGTAGCAAGCTGTTTTAAAGGTTTTACCCAAAGGGTCTTTGGCAACTTTGAGTAAATCAACAGACATCTTACTTTTTCTAGTAATATTCTATTCATTCTCTAAGCAAGGCCATTTTGCTAAGGTGTATATGTCACTATTTTATGCCTCAAAATTCCATTCTTTTCAAAATAATCTCTGAACATCTTATTGCAAAATTCTAGACTATTCTCTGTCATTAACGCTTTCACCTTTAAGTTTATTTGATTTTCAACTAAAATCTTCTATTTTTTAAACTGTTCAAGGACTTTATCTTTACCTTTCAATACATAAACCCAAAACATTCTTGAAAAATCATCTATAAAAATTTACAACCTTTTAATGATGTCACATACGCAGGCACCCACAGATATGAGTGTACATAACCAAGCTTCTCTTTGGTAGTATAAATTGTAGTTTCAAATTTGAACCTGGATGCCTTGCCCAGTATATAGTCTTTATAGAATCTCAAAGCGTTAAACTTGTCATTTCCAAAAACTTCTTACTTTTGAAGCTTTATTAACCATCTCTCAATCATGTGTCTCAACCTTAAGTGCCATAATTTATATACATCTTCACTATTATCAGTTATGCTTGTTCTCATTAGTTTTGGGTAAATTAGAGAAAAGTAGAAAAATGGATTTCGAAATGCTAGTTGTCCCATAGACAAACAGGAAAAAGGAATATTCTTAAAAATTCGTGCTAAGGGGCTTCTAGGTCTTATTTACCATTATTCAATAATAAGCAACATAGAACCTGGTGCTTTCATTCATTTTATATAGGTATAGATTGGTAGGAATAAAGTCAATTCAATAAGTAAAGGGGTATGTATACCATTTCCTAGTAGAATCACTTGAACAATCACATTCATGAGGACTCAATTTCTCTTATGAGATGACTTGGCATATTAACATAAAAGGTTTTACTTCGGGGATCCAGACTAGGAAATTCCAAAATGTGAGTTTGGAGATGGCAATGCTTTGGATCTAGGAAACAAAGATTCATAGTTTGCCCTTTGAACTTGTGTTATATCACTAAATCTTGATTTTTCATATATAAATATAACTAATGTATCCCTTTTGTAAAGGATTGCTCCATAATGCCCATTAACAGCTGCTTCAGGAGTAGCCAAATAAGGCTTAATTGATCATATTACTTATCTTGTGTCTTGGCCAAAGTGACAATAGTCACATTGAACCCTCGAATAGGTTTATAGATCTCAAAATGACAAAGATATTATTGTCAAGATTCTAACAAAAAAATTAGACATTCCATATCCTTAAAGAGTGCTTTGTCGTGCTAGGTCACTAACATATCCTCTGTTTTTAAAAGACCCCAAGAATTGATTAGATCAAAATGACTTTCCTGTCAAACCCTAAAAGCAAAAAAAAGGTATAGCACGTAAAGCAGAGCATTCTTGGTTCGATTAGGACAAGTGTAGCAGGTGTATAGCAGCCTTGTGGCACTGCCCTTTCAGTTATATCCCATACATCGATAAAGTAAGCTTTCACTTTAACGGAGATAGAAAGTCATTTATCAATTCTCAGTGTGACACACTCGATATAGCTGCAAAGACACGAATCAAATCTTTTATCTCTCTTCTTGGTAGGGAAAAAGTTGCTCATATTCTATATCGAAACAACAAATTGAACTGCGTGAAAGCCGTTGCACGTTTGCACTTTAGTTTGATTGCTGGGCATTTAGGCTTTACTAATAACATGGAAATAAAGGGCTTTTTGCTTATTTGAGACCATATAAATATAATAGAAGGCTTTCTTCAATTGGCAAACAAGGTATAGCACGTAAAGCAGAGCATTCTTGGTTCGATTAGGACAAGTGTAGCAGGTGTATAGCAGCCTTGTGGCACTGCCCTTTCAGTTATATCCCATACATCGATAAAGTAAGCTTTCACTTTAACGGAGATAGAAAGTCATTTATCAATTCTCAGTGTGACACACTCGATATAGCTGCAAAGACACGAATCAAATCTTTTATCTCTCTTCTTGGTAGGGAAAAAAGTTGCTCATATTCTATATCGAAACAACAAATTGAACTGCGTGAAAGCCGTTGCACGTTTGCACTTTAGTTTGATTGCTGGGCATTTAGGCTTTACTAATAACATGGAAATAAAGGGCTTTTTTTGCTTATTTGAGACCATATAAATATAATAGAAGGCTTTCTTCAATTGGCAAACAAGGTATAGCACGTAAAGCAGAGCATTCTTGGTTCGATTAGGACAAGTGTAGCAGGTGTATAGCAGCCTTGTGGCACTGCCCTTTCAATTATATCCCATACATCGATAAAGTAAGCTTTCACTTTAACGGAGATAGAAAGTCATTTATCAATTCTCAGTGTGACACACTCGATATAGCTGCAAAGACACGAATCAAATCTTTTATCTCTCTTCTTGGTAGGGAAAAAGTTGCTCATATTCTATATCGAAACAACAAATTGAACTGCGTGAAAGCCGTTGCACGTTTGCACTTTAGTTTGATTGCTGGGCATTTAGGCTTTACTAATAACATGGAAATAAAGGGCTTTTTTTGCTTATTTGAGACCATATAAATATAATAGAAGGCTTTCTTCAATTGGCAAACAAGGGATATTTCGACAGTTTGATATAGTAAGGCTTTATGGAATAGGGACTCTAACAGTAAGAAAGATTCACTCTATGAATCGGTAGATCACACACTTTACAGGGGCAGGGACACGGTTGATTATTTATAAAGTATATTAGTCTTGAAAGAGGGTTAAAAGGAAAGGGGCCCCCTATGTGCTTTTTTAGGAGGAGTCCTATGTAGTTTAATAGAAGGAAAAGGACTGTCTCGTATTAGCTCTAATCCTTGACTCTTTTAATGTCCGGATAAAGGTTTTCGAGCTACTAAGAACTTAACAGAAATAAGAGAGTTTCTTTCTCATACAATTGCTTTTTAGTTAGAATGAAGTCCACTTCTAGAACCCCACCCGTATTAGTAGAGGCATTTATTTACTACTCTACTGAGTTTGTCTTATCTTCTACCACCGACTTGTGTTACTAATTCCCTTTCTTGGCTAAAGACTGACTCTAAAAGTCTATCCAAGGCTCTCTATTATATATTAATGGAAAGATCTCCATGTGCGCCGTGATAAAAAATCCTAAAAAAGAACAATTGAGACCCCCAAGACTAAATTAGTTGTCCTTCTAACCTTGTCCCATTTGGCTAAATTCTTGTATTGCTTCACTTAACCTTAGTTTGATAGGCTTAGCATAATAATACAGTTCTTCAAGCCTAACTCAGCATGGTTAACTACATTCCTCTACTCTTTTGATAGAGTTAGGCATATAAACTTTCTTAGCTCTAACAATACTAGTAGATTAAAAAATATCACGAATATATTTATGTTGAGTAAAAAATAAACCACATATTGTAGGAATCACTTTAAGACCAAGAAAATAATGTAAATCTCGAAGATCCTTTAATAAGATGAGTAAAGAATTAGCGAAAGATGAGAATAAGCTTAGCGAATGACTTAAAATGAAAGGGCTTTTTTCCAATTCAACCATATATTACTTTTAGTCATACAATAATGGCATTGTGAATCTTATTCCTATTCTAGATTTTTGAACTAAGTTAGATGTGGTTGTGGTCTTTCATTCCTTAGTGAGTGAGAGGGCCAAGGGAAAGGTGCCCCTTATGTGCTTTCTTAGGAAGAGTCTTGTGTAGTTGGATATAGGGAAGGCCTCCATATTGGCTGTTTGACCATTGAATACATACAAGTAATTTTTCTTATTGCCTTTCATAATCATCATTGAGCCTTTTTGCCACCCTCAAAACTTTTTTCTCAGCCTTAATAATACATCCCATTTAGCCTAACATCCCAGTGGAGATTAAATTCCTTTTTAAGTCAAGAACGTGTCTGATTTATGTGATCTCCCTTACCACACTTTCAGACATTTTAAGATTGACAGTCCTAATACCAACTAATTTACTTGTTTCTCATCAATACCATATCACCATCACATGATTGGTATGAAGTAAAATAGCTTTATTTCGACACAAATGAAATATACAGCTTGAGTAAGAAACCACTAACCTTGAATTTTTTTTTTTTGAGGCTATGAGTACCACACCTGTTTTAAAGCTGACTTCTTCTGTGGCAATTATTGCATTTCCTACTTTTTCTTTAGAATCTTTGATTTTAAACATCCCAACTGGAAGGCTTCTAGAGACCCCATTACTATAAGTAGATCTATAGATCTACTAATTCGCACTAGTTAGTGGAGAAGAATAACCCAAGAGGCAATATTAAGGTAAGTAAGGTAAGGGGCTTCAAGAAGAAGATTGGAAACGCTCTCATGAATGCTCTATTTTAGTAAATGCAAAATCATGCTTCTGCTTTGACTTGGATCTCCTTTATTTTCCCTCTTTTTAGATTTGCCTTTGGCCATTAAACCTTTACTGGACTCCGTCTCAATCACTTCTTACTTATCTTTCAATTTCTTTATACCAAAAGCTAATTTAACCTTTTTCAAAGAAATAGTCTGTTTCTCATATAACAGGACGTCAACAAAATGCTCATATGTTTTAGGTAATGAGCTTATTCACAAGAGTACTTTACTTTCATCACTCAAACCTTTATCAATTGTAACCAGAGCATCACAAACTTTGTTGAACTCATCAACATATTCATCTAGTGATGATTCGTTAACCATCCTTAATGAAAATATTTTCATTTTTATATATAACCTATTTGTTAGAGATTTTGTCATATATTAGTTTTACCTATAAGCCAGCAACATTTTTTTGTTTAGCAACTTCCCTTATTATTATAGCATCCCTAAGACTAAGAATGATGATACTCCTTGCCTTTTTATCAATCTCAGTAGCTTGTTTAGGAGTTGTTGAAGAAGAAAAAACAGCCCCTCTTCCTTCTTCTGTATGGATGATTCAATGGCATCTCCAAGACTTTGAGTGATTAACAAAGCCTCCATCTTGATCTTCTATATATTGAAATCATTTTACCGAGTAAACTTTTTCATATTTATCCTTGCTGCCTTTACTGGAATCTTAAACCAGAAACCAATGGCATTGATACCAATTTCTTATAAATCTGACCTTTATACACAAGATCAAATCTACCCCAAGAATTGCTTTCAAACTAAAAACACAAGAATCACAAGCAAGACTCATAGACACACTACATCAAATGGATCATCTATTAAAAATGGTAGCACTAAGATTTCTTTATCTACTAGTTTCAAGTTTATAAAGAGCATATAATGAACACAGAGATTACAAGAATTGCCTCTTTTTTTCTAGCTTCTTACCACAAATCCTCTCACGCACATTACTATAAGTGATAACAAACTCAAGCATATATAGCCTATATTTCTGATCCATCTAATTTCCCTCCAAAATTAATTGTCTATAACAACTTCATGCACGTGCACAAAACATGACTAAGTAAGCTCAAAACGTCAAGCATTAGTGCCGTTTTTAGATTTATTACTAAACCTCCATCACATCAATAGCACATAGGTTACCAATGCATTTGCATGACAAACTAGGCCAAGTTGTTTCTGTACTTGATACTTTTAAAAATGACACGTTGTATGCACATGTAACTAACATATGACATGTTAGACTTGAGTAGTTGTGTTCATAATGCAGCTACATGTTTCTTTTTCTTTTTTCAATATCTAAATATAAGTGTTAAGTTGTTTGTTTTTCAAAAAGAAAATATACGAAATATGATATTTTGACATATATAACCTCATAAATATTAGGAATACTTATATTTATTGGATAAACACATGATGATTTGTAAATAAATTATTTGATTAGTAAAAACAAAAAAAAAAATGATAATATTTACTTAACAAAGCATGAAAAATAAAATATATATCTAACACGTGTATTTTTTTAAATTAATATATAATACTTATAATGTTATTTTTACAATTTTAGTATACTATATTGGTAATTTTCTTTTAGTATATTATATTGACATTTTTTATTGCCAATTACATAATCCAATCAAGAATTATTTAATCATTTGAATTAAAATTAGTGTATTAAAAAAATTTAAAAGCTATTATAAAAGTAATAAATATAAACACAAAGAGATGAAACTATTATAAAACACACTCTCCTAAAGTTCTATTATATTTAAAATTCTCATTCATAAAAAACATAATAATAATAATAATGGTTGAATACACACATATAACAAAAAAAAAGGAATAAATAAAAAATAATAAAAAGATAATTTATATAGTTGGAAATAAATCTATTCAATAGGGATATTAATGAGAGAGAATATTAAAGCTCCATTAAGATGTTTTTCCATTTTGATAAAAGTTAGAATATTTAACTTTTTTCATTCAGACTTAAACATCTTATAGCCGGATATAAATGATAGAAAATAAACAAATTATAAATTATAAATATCTGAAAACTAATTACAATTCAGACTTGTTGATGTAAGAATCTGGTCGAGGCAATTATGATCAGATACTCACTTTTAACACTTAAATTTATTTGGTTGGGGACGACACCTGCTCACACCTACCTTCTTCAACTGAACTTAATGACCACGAGCACTCCTTCCCAAACCTACTTGTTCTCATAGGAAAATAACAAGGGGTCACCGGATGTTTTTTTTCAGTGAAAATCCTCCGATGCTCAACTCAATAATTAGACTTTTATGGGAAAAACTAATGCCACAATTCTCATGGCTCTACTATAATGCTCTTAGTAAATGAAAGATTTTCTAATTAATCTCAAAGGAAAATAAATTCAAAAAAACACAATTATGGAATTAGAGAGACAAAGTTTCCCCTAGATTCCAAGAGTACTTACCTAATCTGGGTTTCTTTGGACTTTTGTAGGCATTCGGAACCACCACGTCGCCTCCAGAATGTAGATGTTAGTTGGCTCGTTGATCATTCCCCATAAATAATGGATAAAGGTCTCGATTATAAGGTGGTTAATGCGTTGTGGGCTAACTGCTTGTATGTGGGCATCATACCTGACTTTCTTTGAGGGAGCCCACTGGTCAAATCTTGACTGAGTCTTTGGATCGACTTGATTTTGGTATGCTTATAAGTTCTCTCACCGTTCTCATATACATGATCAAGTAACCAACTCCTCAAAATAGCATCTCGCTAGAGGATTGAAATTGAAGGAGGCAAGCAGATTCTACTCAGGAAATATCCAGTTGATCCATTTTCACTACCTAAACAAGACTTTAGACAAAAAAAAAAAAAAAATGAACAACTCCAAAGCTACGGGATCATGCAAGATCTAAGTACTTTTAAGAAATTATGTGACAATTGAGGGTTTTCAAAACTAATTTGTAACCTAAAACTAATTCCTAACATATACTTTTATATTTAGGTATGTTTCAAAAATATTATTTTAAATAAATTTACAAAAAATTCTCATTCACTGTATAGGATAAAATTCAACAATTTAAATAAATATTATATGAAAAGTACCTTTAGTGATTGTGTGTTTTTAAGTAATTTTTTTAGCTAATCACTCAAATTCGAATTCTCATGTGTTAGGGGTTAAAAAATCAATTTGCAATTGTAAAAGAACACCTCTTACCTTTTTTTTTTTTCCACAAATATAAAAAAAGCACCCGTTAGTGACAAGGTACAAAATTCCATCCCAATATTTAACATCAAACTTTTAAATATTTAAGTAAATTAAACTATTTTCTCTTATATATTTTAGTCTAACCTTTTCAGAGTCTTTGGAATTAATGTCAATTTATACAAAGTTGCTCGTATTATTTCTATCTGTAGGTTGGGTTAAAGTTAATATGGATGGTATAGAAAATGATAAATTTCACTAATATTCATTCATTGGAACAAAAGCTCAATACAAGTGTTTGAAACAAAGAAAAGGAAATGGCACAATTAAAATAATATAGAAATAATGACTTATTGGGATAGATTGAGTCCACTAATTTTTATTAATCAATAATTAAATGACAAAGATTCTATCATAATTTTTTTTTTTCCTAGCCCTCATTATTTTTTAATAATTGATTAAGTGAGAGATAATTATGCCAACTTTTATAATTATGCTGATTTTTTAATAAATATACATAATTGACTAATCATTGAAAAACAAAGAGAGTTGGAATTAATAAAAAACTAAGAGATTGATTGTAGTCTATAACTAAGATACGACAATCAATCATATAACCAATTATTTTATTTTCATCATTATTGTTTTATTCATTGGCAACATCTGAATCATAAAATTAAAAAAAAAAAAAAAAAAAACATTGAAATTGCGTACTTCAATCACACCAAAAGAAACGCTTAGTAGTTTCCAAACCCAATTTATTAAAGCATGTCTACATCAGGATGTGTAACGTTAAGATGCATGCAGCATTGATAAGGGCTGTGCAAGCTACTTCTTTGTCATGGAGATAACTAAACTGATATGCTTCGTCTTCTCCACAGCCAAATGCTCAGCCACAAGCTCCGCAAATCGAGCGAACAAAGGATCGATTACGGCCTCTCCAAAATGACTTGCAAGCATGGGCTCAGTAACAGCTCTAATAGAATTTGCAACATTTCGTCCACACCGGTCCTTGTTGAATACAAAACTTTTGTTGTCAACATCGTCACTGGGATCCCAATTCACCTCAAAACTTTCGAACTTGTCAAGGTTAAATGAACCTTGCTCCATGACAATTGACTTGACTTCTTTCTCGTAGGGAAAATAGCAAGGCATATTGAATGAATCCACGTCAGCCTCTTCAACAATACCCTGAAACGATAAATCGGGTCATGTTGGTATGTCAATCGATTATTTTTCAATTAACACAGTAACTCTGGTCGGATTACTATTGTTTCTATCATTGCCCAGTTAAATTTTTCTTTTCGAATATTAGCAATCCATATATGTATATGTGAATATGTGTATGTATATATATATATATATACATATATTCGTATGTATATAAGAGAACTTATAAGTGATGGATAATTAATTTATAGACCTCATTGACAAGTTGAATGAGAGATTTTGTTAGGAGCTCCCAAAGGCAACAGCAATCTTTGCTCGAGGGATCTGCAATGCTCCTGCCAAGGAAAGTAAGAAACATACGTCCTCCACAAATAATTTCTTCGGAGCGTAAGCTTAAAAATGCTGAGAAATCACGTTGGAATTGCTCCAAATAAGCTTGAGACAGACCGGGGGAGCTCGACTTAGTAATGTATATATTCCTCTTGTTATTCTCAAGATTCTCCGGAACCTAGACATAAACACATGTAGTACATATTTAAGTTAATATTTTTGACTTAGAAATTAGATTTACACCTGAAAATTAAAAGGTGAAACTAATGCGTACCTTGGAGAGCCAGTGAACACTGTAAGAAGAATATATGAAATTTATGCTCCTGCTTGGAAAAAGCCTGTCATAAAAGGAACCTGGAATTCCTGATATGAAACAAGGGCCAAATTTGTCCACGTTGTCCTTTTTGATGCTTTTATAGAAATCAGGAAGAGACTCGAATATGCTGTTGAAATCATTTCCTGGAAGATCATTGAGAAACACTTGAAACTCGGGTAATTTTTCGTTCACTTGATGGTACAGTTTATGGACAGTGTCAATAATTTTAGACATAACCAAGAGGGTATTGGGTCCTGAGGAGCAGCCTAAATCAGCAACGTTAAAACGGCCAGGAAAAGAGGAGCTGAACATATCTTTGATAGTTTCTTCCAGGAATGGCCACGCCTTCGACATCACGGTTCTCTGAGAAATTAGTAATATAAAAATTAAAGATTAAAGGAATTCAATATTGTTTATTTCAATAATAAAATTAATTACTAATAAGTATTAAAGCAAAATGATACCTGAATGTTGGAGTTTTTGGCATAGCTAATTTCTTGACCTCCACCATTCATGCAAGGAACATTTACCACAACCATGGCTACTTTCTAAATTTACTTGTGTGTGCTAGATACTGAGCATGCCTTGCGCCCTTCG
Source organism: Murraya koenigii (assembly GCA_025617385.1). Classification (NCBI taxonomy): domain Eukaryota; kingdom Viridiplantae; phylum Streptophyta; class Magnoliopsida; order Sapindales; family Rutaceae; genus Murraya; species Murraya koenigii. Next base: position 11,034,110 of record CM046812.1, read on the forward strand.
GCCTTTTGTAGAGAAAATTGGAAACATGCACAGTTACAACATAAGATAAGAGATCATAATTTTCTTCATGAATTTTTATTGAATTCCTATTAACATCATCATTTTATTGTCATTAATTAATTTCTATAGATTATGGTTAATGATGTTGACCTATAATGATCTGTTCAGCTATATAGTAATGTTCGTAACTGAGTCGACCCACCCCATTCCCAGAGGCGACCTCCCAGAGGCGACCTATTTTAAGAAACTGAACTCAATTCTTAAAATCATCTTATTAATGAGAATTCTACTGGAATTTCAGTGAACCTCCCTACATATATAACATTTCCAAACCCGCAATTATAACACAAGTACTCCCAAATCATTTATCAAACATCAATCGCATCAACCCAATCTCATCCGATAACATATCCAATATTACACTCGTTTCATAACTCATATATCACATTCCTAATATAATTCAAAAATGATAATTATACATTAACCAAAAGAAAATAATTTTTCTATGTCCTCAAACAACCTCGAGTGGCCCAAATGACTCCAACTATGTACAATTACTGGGTTAATCTGTTAGTACTGTAATCTCCTGGGAGGAGAAATATAATAAAATAGGAATGAGTATAAAACTCGATGAACTCGATGAGTGGATAGTAATTTTAAAATATAAAATAATTACAAAAATAAGTGCATCACTTGTATAATCACGTTTCACAAATAATTATTTGAATGTAAAATTACTTTCAATTCAATCATAATTTGAACATAAGCAAAACCGATCATCATCACAAAATCAATAAAAACATCTTATATTGAAATATCATCTCAAATCGAAATATCAAACATTAAGTAAATCAAATATCTTTAAACAAATATCCTTAAACAAATACCGGGGATAATCTAGTCTCATCCGGACCTCAACCGGACTCAGCAATGATGTACTATCCGAGTACCATCATGCCCGAGCTACACGGATAGACGAAAAGACGCACTCATCTCATGCTCATCAAGATATCTCATACCCGGATCTCAACGGACGTAGCTATGATGCGCTATCCCGCGACATCGTGTCCGAACCATCCGATCTCATATCTCAATATGCATGCATATGCCCCTAGGGCGAAGCGCCCAAACACACGGCCCAAAGCCTCTATGTGTGTTCGGACGGCCCCAAAGGCCTACTATCTCATCTCATCTCATCTCATCTCATCTGGAGAGAACGGGTATTTGCTTAAAACTTAAAATCATGATCGAAATCATTATATATAAACACTTTAAATCATGCTTTAAATCATACTTGAAATCAATATATCTCATGCCCAAGATCCATCATATACTCTTTAAATCATGTTCAAAATCCATATGTATAAACATTCTAAATCATGCTCGAAGACCATATGTAAACACTTTAAATTATTCTCGAAATCAACATATAAATACTTTGAATCATGCTCAAAAGCAATGTATATACATTTTAAATCATAAACAAGATCAATCATATACTCTTAAAATCATGCTCGAATCCAGTATAAAAGTACTTTAAAACATGTTCGAAATCAATCATCTCTTTTGCATTTTAAAATCGATCACGGAGCATAAATAAATAAATATAACTTAACACAATAATTATACTGTAATAAACATTTATTTCGAAAACTATTTAATGGAAACACTTTAAATATTCATTTCATAAACAAGCTCTACTATATAAAAATCAAATAATTTTAATATATTCCACTCACAGATGATAATTTCGGACTCGGCTATCACCCAAGTCCGCAGTAGATTCTCGTCCGCAGATCCACCTAATTTACAGAAACGACACAATTACTTTCCATAATTATAATTCGAACTAATCTCACAAAAATAACGCCTTAAATAAATATTCGTCTTAAAATTACAAACTCTCAATCTTCTCGGCTTACCGTAATAATCCCGTATTCGTAATTTACTAATATAATCTGAAATTATACTACCCTCAATTTCATAATTTACTAATTTACCTTCAACCTTATAAGATTACCAATTTATCCTCAATTCAGATTACAAAATCACCCTCAAAGCTGGAAATTACGAAATTACCCTCTACACGTGAAATTACCAAAATGCCCCTACGGTCAACGTTGACCGGAATTGACCCAACGACGGTGGGGAAGCTCGGACTAGACACTTCTCGCCGAGGTGAGTCCAACGGTGCCGGTGGTGTCATCCCACGCGCGGCGGCGAAGCCGGATCGAGCACGTGAAGTCGCGGCTCCTTGGGGTGATCGGACGGCGGCAAAACGGCCTCCTCGGTGCCGGTGACTGGTCAGGAATGGAAGATGGTGAGGTGGGGAAGCTTTTGCAACCGGTGGCGTGGCCAAATACGGCCGTAATCGCCGGCGATCCTCCGCGCAAACCCGCGGAACTTTCGAGCTTCACCGGCGGCGTTCTCGACGTTTCTGGGCGGCAGGGATGGCAGGGGAACGTTCTCTGTCTCGTAAGCTTCGATTTGATACCAAGCTCGTCCGGTGGGGTGGTCGGAATAGGGAGTTACGGCCGGGTCAAACTCACGGGTTCGGGTCGGGTCAAACGGGTCAACCGGGTCCTCTCTTGCATTCTCTCCCAAAATTCACCCGATTTTCACTCTTTTATAAGTATCCGCAAAATATCAACTAGACCCCCCATGATTATCACATATACCCTCTCAATTTATCACATAAACTCTCTCTTAAATTAATTATTTACATAAATAAATAAAATAAGATGAATATGTTACAGTAACCTACCTAACCCAAGAGTTCGGTAATGTTCATAACCTAGCTAAATCAAGATTTGAGGGTTGCTCTCTCAGGAGAGCATTATTTATTGAAAAAAATAACAAATGATAAAAACTTTAGTAACATGGATGATATGAGAAATCTTGACAAACTATTCTAGAAGGCGTCTTTTGTAGAGATCTATCCAAATTTTGTGTAAAATATTGTTTGCATAGGAATAGTGGAAGATTTTCTTGACAAGATTGCCTTCAAATAAATGAGCTTCCTAATTTGTTGCATGACACTTAAAAGAAACCATGCAAAGCAGAAAAACCAAGGATTTACAATATTTGAAGGCAAGTTAGGCTTTCACAAAGTTCGATCTTTTGCCAACTTGAGGGATGATGATATCAATTTTCTTGATCTTGATTATTGATTTAAAAAGATCGATAGTCAATCAACATAAAAATAGATTGGCTCAATCATTATTCATTAATCATTATTTTTAAATTATATTAATTTTATCATTTTATTTTTTATGTTTTAATACTTGCATAAATTGATGTTTCATGCTCATGAATTACTAAGAGCGGAATTCATAAGCTCATTTGGTGGCAAAAACTGTCGAGATTCATAAGCTTTTATCTCAAGATGCCAATGACTTACCCCGAGTATCGATTTTATTTAGGCTATTTTTGTTGCATGGCATTTTCCTTTTTGTGCACGTCACTGCTCTTGATTTATTTGCCTCCCTTCCTATTGATATGACTGATGTTATTCTTCGTGGAGCAAGCAGCCGTGATAAATTGACCAGGGTGGGCCCCTGCAAATGACTTTCTTCAGCTTCTCTTATACAGTCATTGATCTATCTAATATGATTTGGGGTGAATGAAAGAGTAATATGACTAGTATTATGAATAGTAATAGTGATATATGATCAATAATTTCAAACAATAACTCATATATAGTATTGTATAAACAGATATTGAGAATAATGACTTGTATACAGTATGATATGAACAGTCATTATAAACAGTTAACTCATAATAGTATCACATGAATAATAATTTGTGAATAGTATGAATTTTGGTTTCGAATTTAGAATTTGAATCTTCGAAATTCAATCGATTTTGATTCTATTATCAATATATAGAATATTTTCTGTTTATGAATTATGTTTATTAAACCTATGATGAAATCCATCACTTAAAACTCAAGAATATTTATGTTGTATCACTAAGAATCAATAACAAAATATGTAGAAGTGTAACTGAATTCATAACGCTGAATTATTCTCTAAAATAGTATGGTTCATATTCCAGATCAAAGTGTATATTCTAAAGAACCCTTTAGTTTGTCTGTGCATTATTTCTGATGATATAATACTAGAAAGAATAAAAATTATGCATGTGACCTGAGGACCATAACCACGTATATAGACAACTTTTCATGTTGTTAATGAGTATTCCCAATTCTGCCCATCACAGAATTAAAATATCATTAGATCTTTATATATTAAACGTCCACTCTCTATTAGATATATTAAACCTCAAATTACCAAAACCTAATTAGATTATTTTTAATTGAGCTTAACCTTTACGACGGTCTTCAATACATAATTATTCATATTAAGCCCAACGTTGAATTAAGAAGCTAACAACGCTGGATTAAAAATCTAACAAATAGTGATTTCAGAATTAATCATTTAGGATAATTAATTTTCTAGGTTTTTTATTTGCCTATATTTATTAAAATAGATGTAAATTCTTTACACTAAAAAGTAAACAATGATAGAAAAAACTAAATAAATCAAATGATTGACTGCCTTCATCTTAATTATTGATTTTCAAAATTTAATAATTAATCAACATAAAAGTTAATTGACTCAACCATTGCTAATAAATCACGATTCCCAAATTCTCAATTTATGTTCAAATACTTGTATAACTTTCGTCTTGCGCGTTAATCAATAAGAGTGTAATTTAAAAGTTCAATTGGTGGAGAATATGTGGAGATTCTTTAGTTATTATCTCAAGATGCAAATGGGTTGCCCAAGTATCAGTTTATTTGAGCTTCTATATCATTTTCCTTTTCGTGCACGTCACTGCTCTTAGATTTATTTCCCTCCCTTCGTATTGACACGACTGATGTTATTCTTCCTGAAGCAAGCAGCACTGATAAGTTGATCAGAAGGAAGTATAAAACCAAGATTTTAATTTTTAAAGACAGTTATGATTCATTATGGGTTTTCATTCCTCAGAAGTACGGTTGAAGTTTATCAGTTGGTATGCTGTACAGAAGTGGGCCACTATTAATGACTTTTTTCAGCTCTAAGGGACAAGAATCATTTAACTACATTATCTGACTACAACCATTCAATTATTAGTCAAACTGCCATCTAAATCTAGTGCCATGGTTACTGCTGAGGTTGGGGCTGCTGGTTGCATTCAAGTTTCTAGATTTGGACCGATCATGGCAGCATTTCAGTGGGTGCATTTTGCATATGACTGTTACTATTTTATTTTGGCTTTTATGAGATTGGACTTTTCTTTTTATCAAGGTTTTCTCCAAATTAGTGTACCAGGTCTCGTAATCCGTCATTTTCTTACTAAGGTAGTACATGGCCCTTTCCTTCCATTTGTCTTCGTCGTATTGAGCCAACATAGACCCCATAGTGGTTTCAGTGACTGATAGGTATAATAATTAAAGCCTTTCCCGGCGTTTGGAAGCACTAGAATTAGTGGGATCTGGGTGGGGTATTTCTTTATTTTGTCAAAAGCTTTCTGGCATCCTATTTTCCTGCATAATTTTTCTTTAGAAGCTTGTGTATAAGCTCGCAAGTGGAGGTTAATTGAGATATGAAGCGGCTAATGTATTGCACGCGACTGAGAGACCCCTGAATCTCTTTCTCGTTCGTGGAGATGGAATTTCTTGGAAGGCCCTTACTTACGTTTGTCTTTTTATATGGTTAATTTCATTTAAGTCTCTAATTTTTTTAATTTTTATATTTGGTCATTTGTTCTACCATCACATCTACGTCTATTTTTCATTTGTTCAAAAGTACAAATGATTATCAAACTCATATAGATCTATAAATTCTCCATAAATTTGTTATCTCATGTTTATTAATGTTGTTCTTTCTATTTCTAAATATTCTATTTTTTTATTTAACAAATTTATATATGCATCTATTTTATTTTCTCATCTAATAAACATATAGTCTATACTTGAGTATAATTCTTGTATTTTTTTCTAATGCTTGCTGGATTAAAAATTGTTGATGTGGATTATCCATTATATTTCATTTTTAAGCCAAGATTTTAGGAATTTTATAAATTCATTTATAAATTTTATTTTTATTTTTATTTCTAAAATTTTTAAACTTTCAATTTCTGTGCTATCTATAATTTTAAATTGTTCTTTCATTTCTTGTATTAGATCTAATTCTGTCTTTATTATATGACTTCTATTTTTATTTATATATTCAATTAAATTTTTTATTTCATTTTTATCGTTTATCTTTAAGGTATATAATGAATCTACTATTTGTTATATAGGATTCATGGTTTTGATACTATTAGGGGGCGGCCTAGCCTTTTATCTAACTTTTTGACAAATATTTTAAATAAATATTGACTATATAATATTAATAAAATAATTGATCTTGACAAGACAATAAAATAAAATATTGCTAAATATGTAGTAGATTTCCATCAAGTCTTTTATTTATTATTCTACAAATCGTTGAATTTTTTGATATAAAATTATTCATATTTAATATGCTAAAATCCTCATATATTTCTACTAGATCCTTTATTCATTTTTCTACAAAAATTTTTATTATCATACTTTTAAATTTTTTCCATTCTATATTTTGTATTATTTTTCTTTTTAATTCTTTAGGTATATTTATACTATATACTGCTTCTAATTCAGACTTTGTTATAAAATATCTTACTTTAAGCATCATACTATGGTATTGGTATGTTTTACATTTAAATTCTATCATTAATTATTGGTTGTTATATATAATTTTTGTTTCATTATTTAACCATTTTTTATTTATCATATCCATTTGTGTACATAGTTTTTCATGATATCTTTCTATTTTTCAAAAATTATTAATTATTATCTAATAAATTCATTTGGTTAATCAACGCTTGAGATATAAATATTAAATTGTATAACTTCTTTTATTTATTTTAGAATTCGTTTTTCCATTATTAATTGTACTTGATTTATAAATCTTTGACCTATATTTTCGGGATTTAGGTTCCAACTTATAGTTTGTATTTTTTTTTACTTTCTAATTCATTTTCTATTTGTTGTAATTGACTTGTGTTTTCAAAGTTTATATTTTCAATTGCACTTATTATATTATGAGCTTTTTCCATTAAAAATAATTCTCCTCCTCAATAAAACTTTAATCAACAACAATCTCTACCAATAAATATAGGTTCAGAATTATCACCTTTATACCTTCAAATCTTATGGAACTTCTTAGTCCTGTTGATTGGTCACTTTTTTCTTACAGCTATGCTCCAACTGCCTTAACACCACCCTGGCTACACCGGCATAACGAGCTCTGCAAATGGGATCACTGTGTGTCTATATGACTCTTAAAACTCCAGTTGATTTTTAGGTTTCTAGTTTCCTTCCCTATTCTAAAGGTTTTGATATTTTTTTATCTTTGTTTTATGATTTGGAGAGAGAGAGTTTTTATTTCTTTTCATTTGGAATCGAATATTTTGAGTAACACTTGAGATGGTTTCAAATGGCCTTTGCCTTTCACTTTTTTATTTTCTCTATTTATAAAATTTTTACAACCTGATAAGGGTTACATGTGTTTCCCCTTTCTTATCACCTTTTCTAAAGTGATAAGATTTCATGACCTAAAGTGGTAAGATTTCATGATGAAATCTTATCGCTTATCCTACCTGATCTAACTTTAGGTCATTTCCTTTTGGAAAGTTTATATTATGATAGCTGACAAATGGCCCACATTTGTTGACGAAACAAAAAGTTTACATAGCTTTACTATATGATGGCCTACATTTGTTAACAAAACAAAAAAGTTTACATTGTTCTATGAAATGCACTCAAAATGTTCCATCGTTTCACATGCTATCCGTCTTGTACTGGGTCTACATGGAATGTGGAGGTTGTCAATGTTAGATATAAAACTGGTTAGCACTCCAGACCTGTCGACACCTGTACCTGGTGTACAGAGGATAAAATTGTCCTGTTGTATGAGGACTTTATATCCTCTTTCATACAAGTTTGATGCTAACGATCTCATAACTGTTATACCAGCAGCTCTTCTATACCCAACTCATTCTCTCATGAAGATGGGTTCTTTGCTTCTACTTTGGCCAACTTCTAAGTTAAACTCAGTAGTTACAATGTTGAGGTCGATTAAATGGATGGCTTCATATTCTTTTTCATCATCGTACTCTGGACTTATAGTATAGAACTTTAGACATACGTTATTCTTCTGGGCATATTGACTTATCTTGCTTACAAGTGTAGGATCAAAGCAAAATAATTCATTTAGGTTTACATCAGGATATATTAGATCGAGATACCCAAAATCTGTAAATTTTTTAAAAAATTCTAGATCTGATCCTTTAATACATACAACTCTTGGGTATTTTGATTTACCATTGCTTTTGAAGCTGCTTTCGAATATTCCGTTCTCATCGTAGATATATTCAAAAAACTCCTATATTCTCTTTCTTTTGATAGGAAATTTACTTGTTCAATTCCTCCAAAATTTGCTATTTTTACAATTGCGATAGTTCGTTCTTTTACTGGAGGTTTACTGGGATTTACTACTATCACTTTTTTATCTAATGGAATTTGTACATAACCCTCATCATAGATAATTTTTCCATATGGGTGTGGTCCACCACTGCTTCCACTTGGAGAATTTACATCACGGTTTACAGGATGCTCACTTAAAGGATTTACTTTTTTACTTTCCTCAAATTCTTCTCTTAGGTTTTTTATAGAGAGTTTGAGATTATTTACAAAATTACCAAAGATGCTTATAACTTCTTTAAGGTCTACAAGATCTGTCTCCAGATCTTTTCTTATTTTCTCCATACTTTACTGGGCAAACTCTATGTTTCTACTGAGAAAATCTACTAAAAAATTATTAGCACTTTTTATATTTATAATTTTAAAATTGTAATAAGACAAATATGCTTGCCATCTATGTAACCTTTTATATTGTGGTTCATATGACAAATTTTTATGTATGAAAGAATTAATCTGATTATTATCAGTTTCTATAGTAAATTTCTTTTGTAGTAAGAATAATGAGAATTTCTTTATTTCTTTATAGATTGTTAATAATTCCTTTTCATAAAATAGATAATTTATTTGGGCTTTATTAAAGGTTCCACTAGTATATCTATAAATTTCATTTAAATATGTTTTAAGTATTGCTCTCCAATATAAAATCAAAGGCATCGATTTGTAAGATTAAATTATCTTTGTCTTTTGGTATTCTTAATTCTAGTAAATTTTTACAATATTTTTTTAGTTCTTTTATTGCTTCTGTGTGTTCTTTACTCCATCTTTTAGTATTATTTTTTCTTAATAATTTTTGAAAGATATTTCTTTTCTTTGACAAATTTTCTATAAATCCTTTAGCATAATTTAAGCATCCTAAAAATTTTTGTATTTGTTGTTTATTTTCTAATTTATCAAGAAAATCTTTTATTTTTCGTGCAATATGACTCTGTAATTTTATTCCATTTTTATCAAGAATCATTCCTAAAAATTCTATCTTTTTGTGTTCTATCAAAGCTTTCTTTTCTGATAATACAATTCCTTCTTTTATACATTTATTTACAAAATCTTTTAAATGTATTCTATTTTCTTCTAATGAGTTTGATGCTATTAAAATATCATTTACATAAACTACAATATGATTATTTCCTTCAAATATTTTATCCATTCGTTTTTGAAGTATTTGTGGGGCATTTTTTAATCCAAAAGCCATTACTAACCATTCGTAATGTCCTTGTGGTGTACTAAAGACAGTATATCATATACTTTCTTTTTCCATTTTTATTTGTCAAAATCTTGATTTACAATCAAACTTCGAATAGTAATTTTTTTCTTTTACTGGATTCATTAATACTTATTTATTTGGTAAAAACTATCCATCAAATTTAGTATATTTATTTAATTATTTATAATTTATTACCATTCTAACTTTTCCTCTTAATTGTTCTGCTTTCTTCATTACTATGAAAGCAAGACTACTATGAGGACTATTACTATATTGTATTAGGTTTAATTTTAATAATTCATTTATTTGGGTCTTAAATTCTTCTTTATCTTCCATTGTGTACATCATTGGCTTTACTCTAATTATTTTATTTTCTATTTGTTCTATTTTTGCTCTAAGGTGATCAGGTTTCCATAGTGCTAAAGGATTTTCACTATAAACTTATTTTAATTGTTATTTAATAGTTTCTAGGTTTATGTTATATATGTGTCCTTTTTGTATTAAATAATATTTTTTATATTTTTCACCACGCTGACTTGGCTGAACTCTAAATGGACGAAATTTACGGAGAATATGGTTACAAAGGGTTTTGAGAGTAATTAAGAATAAAGTTTGTTGATAATATTGAAAATGTTGTAAGAAGTCATTGCTTAAGAGTATATCGCAATCCATAGAATCATATTTATATATTTGAGGGATAGATATATTTTTACTTCCTAAAATGATTTCATATTTTTAGACAATGTGTCTTACTTGTTTTTTATCACCAGTAATTCTAGTTTTTTTATTTGACCTTCTATTGTCCATTTATTGGAAAGAAATGATTTCATGATAGTTATTTCACTTCCTGTATCAATTAATGCACATGTAAAGATATATTTTTCAATTGTATGAACTTATATATATACTGATATAGAGTATTTAAAGTATGCTTTATTTCCAATCTTTTACAGAAGATTTCATTTCCTTCTAAAGATAATGTTATACCATGTTTTTTAATCTTATAGTATTCTAGATCTTCTAAAAAACTATTGCCTAATAATATATGTTTTTCATTATATATGTCTGAATCTATAAAGCCTGTTACTATTATTCTTATTCCTTCAATTATTTTTTTTTTTGAAACCACCAAAATGGTGGGGGGTTAGGCAGGACCCCTACCTATAATATAAATCATGCAAGAGGAAACACATACATAAGGAGGGGGACATGAATCAAAAACCTCCTCGATAAGTGAAAACATACAAACAGTAATATAATAAAACTAGCGTCTGATATGTGGAACCGCATGGGCATCCATATGAATAATCTTAGATAAACCTGTGGGCAGATCACGGACCGATAAGAATCGATGGCTGGAACAAGAAGTGCAAGCCCAATTGGCCAAAAAGTCAGCTGCAGACGTAGCCTCACGATACACATGCCGAACCACAACCGAATAAGAGGACACCAAAGATCGAACTCGACGCAAGGGCAAAGCATAATCCCATCGAACAGAACTATAAGGAAACCACAGTAGCCGAGTCAGACTCTACCTCCACAACAGAATAACCCATCCGGACCGCCGACTCCAAACCCTCACAAACAGACCATAAGCTCGCGATAAAGGATTGGATGATGGCCAAGAAAAGAGCCAAACCCCGCCAAAAATATGCCCCTATGATCCCGAAGAACACCCCTACAGATGGACAGCCCATGATTACCCCTCGAACACCCATAAACAGTCAGCTTGACCGCACCAAGAGGCGATCTCGTCCAAACGACAACTCGAATAGGCCGCTAGGGTGAAGCAATCACTCGTAGCCCATTCGTAAGCTGAGAATCCCTCACGCCCCGCAACTGAGACGGCTTAAAACCAAGAGCAGAGCCAGCAAGCCGAATGTCCTACACCACTCGAAAAATCACCGCATCCATCGAAAAGGAGTGAGAATCAAACCTGAATCCATTTCGAGCCTTCCACACATGCCACAGAATGAAGCATGGTAAAATAACCCGAATATGAGATCGAGAAGAAGCACATCTCTGCTAGTGGCGAAGCAAAGCATGGGGCGATAGAAAACTAGTCCGCCACATCCCTAAACAACGATAAAAATACTCCCACACTTGGCTAACCCGAGGGCACTCAAGAAATAAGTGCCGAGAAGTCTCAGCAGCCTGCCCACAGAAGCACCGCGAAACTATACAGAATCCGTGCGCACTCAATGCATCATCAGTAGCTAGAAAACCTCGTAACAACCGCCAAAGAAAGAACGATAACCGAGACAAAATATGGGGCTGCCAAATCATAGAACAGACGTCATCTCGTGCAATATGACTCTGTAATTTTATTCCATTTTTATCAAGAATCATTCCTAAAAATTCTATCTTTTTGTGTTCTATCAAAGCTTTCTTTTCTGATAATACAATTCCTTCTTTTATACATTTATTTACAAAATCTTTTAAAGGTATTCTATTTTCTTCTAATGAGTTTGATGCTATTAAAATATCATTTACATAAACTACAATATGATTATTTCCTTCAAATATTTTATCCATTCGTTTTTGAAGTATTTGTGGGGCATTTTTTAATCCAAAAGCCATTACTAACCATTCGTAATGTCATTGTGGTGTACTAAAGACAGTATATCATATACTTTCTTTTTCCATTTTTATTTGTCAAAATCTTGATTTACAATCAAACTTCGAATAGTAATTTTTTCCTTTTACTGGATTCATTAATACTTATTTATTTGGTAAAAACTATCCATCAAATTTAGTGTATTTATTTAATTCTTTATAATTTATTACCATTCTAACTTTTCCTCTTAATTGTTCTGCTCTCTTCATTACTATGAAAGCAGGACTACTATGAGGACTATTACTATATTGTGTTAGATATAATTTTAATAATTCATTTATTTCGGTATTAAATTCTTCTTTATCTTCCATTGTGTACATCATTGGCTTTACTCTAATTATTTTATTTTCTATTTGTTCTATTTTTGCTCTAAGGTGATCAAGTTTCTATAGTGCTAAAGGATTTTCACTATAATGTTTGACAAATTTCCTCTTAATAATGTTTTACCTTTAAAACTTATAGGAATTATTGATGATTCTTTGTTTTCTGTATTTATTATTTCTTTTATATCATCAATACTTAATCTATAATGTATAGGTATTTTAATATCCTATATCATTGGTTCGATCAAGGTAGTTATATCCTCACATTCTTTATTAATTTATATCAATGGTTTATCACTATATATTTCTCCATAATTTGAATTACGAAAGCTATATAAAGCTGAGTAATGGAATTTCATTAACTTATTTCATTCTTTCATTAAATTATCTTTTAATAGTTTAAAATAAAGGCTTAATGTTTCATCTATGTTCTTATCTTTTATGTGCACACAATACTTTGGATGACATGTAAACAATATTTTAGTGTAACATAAATTTCCTTCTATCGTTCCTAAATGTCCTACTATTGGATCATTAAATCGTTGATCATGTAATAATAATACTATTAGATTATCTATTCCTTCCTTAAACAAGGATTTGACTAAGATTTGGATTTCTGCTAGATAGACATATTGTATTTTTTCTCTAATTGATTCTTTTTTCGTTTTTCTAAGTGCTAAGTCAATTGTTCTTCTATTTATTAAGCTTAATCTTATATTTCCTTCAGCCTGGGTTATTGTTATTGCTTTTTCCTGTTCATAATATTCATGTAATATTATTTTCTTTCTTTTGAACACATCTCTTATCTTATATAGGATCCCATAATTCGGTCTTTCTAATTTTGCTTTTAAGAGTTTACTATATTTATTTTTATCAAATGTTGCAACTAAACTATATCAATTAACATTTTCTTCTTTTTTATTTCATATATTTCTTCATTTTCTTCTGCTATAGTGTTGACCTCTTTTTCTTTACTTTGATTCATCTAGTTCACTAGTTGTGTTTTCTTCTGACATGTATACTTCTTTTCCTTCATATTTAGATAAATCACTTATTAGTTCTAATTCATCTTTTATATTATTAAATTTTTTACATTCTGTACTTAAATGTCCTATTTCTCCATAATTCCAACATTTATATTTATTTTTGTCAAATTATTTTCTTTGTTTTTTATATTTTCTTTTATAAAATTTTCTATGTGGCTTAATATATTTCTTCTTGAAATATCTGTATTTTTTATACTTTTTCTCTTTTGATTTGTTATATTTTTTTATGTCTTTTATAAGGGGTTTGGCATCCCCATTGTGTTGGCATTTCTGCCTTATGATAGCATATGTCTCCAATCGTCCTACTTCTTTTAATTATATTTCTTTGCATACATATTTCACTTAATCTCTGATTTAAAAATCTAATCCTTGATCATAATGTTTCAGGCATATGATTTATTGCTTTATACTTGTCATATTCATTTACAAAATATGTGTTCCAAGGAGGTGGTAATTTTGAATAATATAAGTTAAGATATATATTTTGATCTTCATTACTATAATATTGAGCATAATAAGATTTACTAAATTCACAAGTGTATTCTCTTACATAACACATGTTGTATATATTTAGGTTTATTAACTTTAGCCTATTTCCTAGCTTTTCATCTTTTAATTTTTGTTCTCTATTTTCCATCCATATTTCTCCTAGAAATTCATTAGAAATATATTTAATAATTGTTTCTATTCCTTGTTCTTTACTTCTTAAAAATCCTGATTTAATTATTTGACATTAAGGGATAGTCCTTGCCACAAACTGAAAAGATTTCCTACAAAACTTGCTATTAATATTTCAGTAAATATACTTATTTTTTTGTCTTCTGTTTCTACATTCCAATAATCTTTATGTCTATTATACATAAAAAATAATCTCATTTGTATTCCCCAATTTACTAAGGTTTTTTGTGTGTCTTTTCTATAATCCAAGTCTAAAAATGCTCCTGCATTACTTATTTGTAATAATTCAATATCCTTAGGGCTATAATCTGAATTCCATGGCTTATTCTTATTTAATAGTGTATATCCATAAAAGGGTTTATGTTTTCTTCTTTTATTATTTTGTTTATAAGAAGTGTTAGGTTCTGGTATATTTGGTTTCATCTCTGGTCCACCACTCGTATTCATTTTTATTTGATATTCTTTTTCAAAGTCCTCTAAATCACTTAAAATTATTTCTATAAGTTCTTCTATTTCTTTATCTATTATTCAGAACTACTTTCTTTGCTGATTTTTATCTTTTTTTTTTTTATCAATTTTTTCTTCAAATTCTTCTTTTAAGTTCTCAGTATCTTTTATTATTTTTGAATATTTATTAGTCATAAAACATTCATCAAAGTTTCCTGGTTGAGGTTTTTGAGATAGGTCTATTTTAGGTTTTTTAAATAAATCAGATTTTATTATTTTATATCTTTCTAATTTTTTACTCTTTTTCTTACTTATTTGCATAAGTGTTATCTCTATTTTTAATTTTTCTATTTCTTGTTTTAATTCTTTTTATTTCTTCTTTTAGGTTTAATAATATTTCTTTTAATTCTATTAATGTTATTTCTACAATTATTTAATTTTTAAGGGTATCTTTAAATATTTTACCTTTTGAGCTGTTAGTTACAGCAAGTGTAACTTAGTCACTTCCTTTTATCAATTTCTTTTGTTTGCTTTGATTTTGACAGCCAATTTGTTTTACATCATTCATTGCAATCTTACTTTATGATTAGAGTTGGTTATTATAAGGGAAGTTAATTGTAATCCCTGTGTGATAGAGAGAGAAATTTTAAAGTACATCAAATGTATTATATTTAATTAATGAATGTATTTATTTGTGTATTTATTTTAAATAATCACCATTTAATTATAGTTATATTTAATTAAAATATATACATCATTTATGTATTTATTGGGTATAATACCTCTAATGTATTTTAAAATTTCTTGTAATAAATAGGATATCTTTTGGGTGCGCCTCATTATTTAGCTACCACTTGGACCACCTTTTGTTTTTTTTTTTTCATTTTTGAATACCTAGAGCAATTGATTTTTGAAACCAGTTGCTTTATTTAATTTATTTACTAAAATAAATAAAATTAAAAATATATATTGTCAATTGAACAACTTTTTAAAAATGACAATAATAATAAAAAAGACAAACAAATTAAAAAAGAAACAAAATTTTTTTCTTCAATTATTAAGTGAAAAAAAAGTATGTTAAAAAAGACAAATGTTTATTTAAAATTTTGTATAAGATTAAAATATTCATATATTTTGTTTTATGTTTCATGTATTATATTCCAAACGCCTCAAAAATTTTCTTTGTTCCCCATTTCATGTTGGAATTCATGTTTTATATCAACTATTTTCATTTTCATGACTAGCGATCTATGTTTCATGTTACTAAGTACACGTGTTATACTATCGTGAATACTATCGTTGCATATTTTACTTAAACTGTTGCATATTTTTTATTCCTTGTTTCATGCATAAATCTCATGTTTCATATTGTGTATTGAGTTGCATCTTTTGTTGGAGAATTTGAAGGATGAAACACAAAGTTTATTAGAAAAAGTTCAAGAACATTACAAGAACAATTCACACACTCTCACAAATCGCTCTCAGGGGCTTTGTTATACTTCTTATGCTTTCTTACTCTTAGACTTATCTATCACAACACAATAGCATAGGTATTTATAGTGAATAAAACACAAACATAATCATAACAATACATATCACCTAGTACATTCCACCAACCTTTCATCATAACATCAAACATATTCCACTCACCTAACATGCTCTAAAGGAATCCTTTAATGGCATCAAATGTGAAAAGCTAACCTCCACTCAACATTGTAGACCCATGATGATGGAGCATGATGATGGAGCATGATGATGGAGGGCCATGTACAACTCAACACCTTATTATTTTGTAAACAAGTTTATTGTTTTCAACACTCGCCCTTAAACTTGTTTCTGTGACTCTAAGTCTTCTTACTTGAGGAGTTTAGTGAAATTATCACCAACTTGTTCTTTGGCTTTATTCTTCTTATTTTTATTGAACAGTGCTCTGTAGGAATATGCATTTAATCTTCTTTTTCGTACTTGTACTTGTTCTCCTTCACTTTCGCCATTAATTTCTTTGATTTCCACAGCCAATTATTTCATAACACCCAATGAATTTCTCAATCTGATAAAATCTTCTTGTTTCAATGGCTTAGTAAATATATCAGCTGCTTGATCTTGAGATTTGACATACTTTATTTGTACAACCTTTCTTTCAATACACTCCCTTATAAAATGGTAGCGAGTGTCAATATGCTTACTTCGATCATGGAAGACTGGATTATTTGATAGGGCAATTGCAGACTTGTTGTCGACAAAGATCTCAGTTGGATCTATTTGGATCAAACCCAACTCCTTCAACAAATTTCTTAGCCAAATTGCATGGAAAACACCTGAAGTAGCAGCTACATACTCAGCTTCACAGGTGGAAAGTGTGACAATTAGCTGCTTCTTTGACATCCACGTGAAAGCAGTGTTTCCCATAAAGAATACAAATCCAGAGGTACTCTTTCGATCATCTAAATCTCCACTCCAATCACTATCGCTATACCCAACAAGCTTGTAATCATCAGAGAATAAGTATAATAAGCCAAAATCAATTGTACCTTTTATATAGCGAATGATTCTTTTTGCAGCTTTAAATGGGTGATTGTTGAATTCTCCATATAGCGACTAATGAGCCCAATGACAGAGAATGTCTGGCCTCGTACATGTCAAGTAACGCAAACTTCCAACAAGGCTCTTGAAAAAAGTTGGATCAACTCTTTCTTCTTCATCATGTTTGGACAATTTGACTTCGCATTCTATTGGCGTATTTACGGGCTTGCAATCATGCATCTTGAACTTCTTGAGTATTTCCCTTGCATAGCATTCTTGGGAAATGAATATGCCTTCTTCCTTTTGCTTGACTTCAATGCCCAGGTAGTATGCCATTAGTCCAATGTCAGTCATCTCGAACTCTTTCGCCATCACTCTCATAAACTCTTCAAATAAATTTGGATTGCTTCCAGTGAAAATGAGATCATCCACGTACAGGCATACAATCAAGATGTCTCCATCTTTGACTTTGACGTAGAGAGCATGTTCATGTGGGCATTTGGTGAAGCCATTCTCTTTGAAATATTTGTCGATTCTGCTATTCCATGCCCTTGGTGCTTGCTTTAAACCATAAAGTGCCTTCTTCAATCTCATAACTTTGTCTTCATATCCTTCCATCACATAGCCCAATGGTTGTTTGATGTATACTTCTTATTTGAAAAATTCATTTAAGAAAACAGACTTTACATCCATTTAATGAATCTTCCACTGTTTTTGGGCTGCTAAAGAAATGATTAGTCTTCTAGTTTCCATTCGGGCTACAGGAGAAAATACCTCATCATAGTCGATGCCAGCTTTTTGACTATAGCCTTTTGCAATTAACCTCGCCTTGTGCCTTTCAATCTCACCCTTGACATTTCTCTTCGTCTTGTAAACCCATTTGACACCGATGGCTTTGTGACCTTTGGGAAGTGTAGTAAGTTCCCAAGTGTCATTCTTCACTATGGCTTTGATTTCTTCATCCATTGCGATTCTCCATTTTTCATCTTGTATAAATTCTTCGAAGCAAACTGGCTCACAATCAGCAAAGATACAAAATAGAGTGAGATTATCATGTCTCTCAGTTACCTCATAGAGATCTTGAAGACTCCTCGTGCGTTCTTCAGTTCTTTCATTTAAGAAAGATGGTGGTGAATCTTCATGTATGGTTGATGCTGGTGAGATAGGTGGACTAACTGGCTCTTGTTGTTCTTCTACTACTTGCTCCTTCATTGTCTGTTCATTTTCTTCAAAAGGAAAAAAAATTTAAGTTATCCACACGAGAGCTAAAATCCCATTATCCTTCTTCCTCAAAGATTATATCTCGGCTAATCACAATCTTTCTGTTGTCTGGATTATACAACTTGTATCCTTTAGAATTGATGTCATAGCCGATGAAAATGAACTTCTCACTTTTATCATCCAGCTTGGCTTTTCTCTCGTCTGGTACATGTACATGGGCAATGCTTCCAAAAACTCTCAGATGGGTTATGCCAGGCTTTTTTCCACTCCATGCTTCTTGCGGTGTCTTGCCCTACACACTTCTTGTTGGAGATCGGTTGGATAAATAGATTGTACAATAAACAGCTTCAGCCCAAAATTCTTTGGGTAGTCTTTTGCTCTTGAGCATACTTCTCGCCATGTCGAGGATAGTTTTGTTCTTTCTTTCTGCAACACCATCTTGTTGGGGGGATCTCGGAACTGTCAAAGGGTGTCGTATTCCATTTTCATCACAAAACTTTACAAATTCTTTAAAAGTGAACTCTCCACCTCGATAAGATCTTATGGCTTTAATTTGGTGTCCACTTTCTTTCTCTACTGCAGCTTTGAACTTCTTGAAAACTTCAAAAACTTCTGATTTCTGCTTTAAAAAATACACCCAAGTTTTTCTTGAAAAATCATCTATGAAAAGAAGGAAGAAGTTACTTTTACCAAGAGATGTTGGCTTGAATGGACCGCACACATCAGTATGAATAAGCTCGAGTGGCTTTCGAGCTCTTGAGTTTGACTTCTCTGGAAAACTCTTTCTAAATTGCTTGCCAAGTAAACATCCTTCACAAACTTGATTGGGATGATTGATTAAAGGTAGACTTTTCACCATGTTCTTTCGTGATAGTAGCTCTAGTCCACCAAAGTTGAGATGTCCATATCGAAGATGCCAAATCCAGGTTGGATCTTGATGACAAGCCTTGAGACACTTTGCAACATCATTTTGAATATTTAAAGGAAACATTCTATTCTTCGACATTCTCACTTTTGTAATTAGGTTTCCTTTGTCATCTCTTAAAAAAAGACTATAATTTTTAAGATGAATATCATAGCCTTTTTCTAAAAGTTAACTTAAACTTAGAATGTTGCTTTTCATATTGGGCACATAGTAAACATTTGAAATTAGTTGGTGGCTTCCATCTTTTATGCGAAAAAGAATGTTACCTTTTCCCTTCACTAGTACTTTTGAATCATCTCCAAAAGCGACGCTACCATTCACTGATTCATTCATCTCCACAAACATGCTTCTGTTTCCGCTCATGTGATTGCTAGCACCTGTGTCAAGATACCAAGTATTTTCTTGACCTCTATTGTTGTCATTACATGCTAGTAAAAGTGTGCCATCTCCATCATTCTTCTCTTCAACATAATTCACTTTCTCATCTACTATGTTGCTTGGAATTACGCACTCAAGCATAATGCCCAAACTTTTGACAATTATAGCACTCGCACTTGAGATTTTTCATATCTCGATCTTGGATTGTTTCTTCCTCGCCTCTGTTTGAGCTTTCTCTATTTCATTATTGAAGGAGTTTTGTTGTTGAAATTCCAGCCTCGTCCATGACCACGACCTCTACCTTGTCCTCGACCTCTTCCTCGGACATAGTGCCTTCTCTTGTTGCTGAAGCTTTCTTCTATTTTCTTAGGATTGATTTCCATCTTGAAGAGTTGTTCTTCGATCCCTTGCTTCTTCTTCAGTTTTTCTTCATAAGCTTGCAACCTTCCTTGAAGTTACTCGATCGTCATAGCCTCCAAATCTTTAGTCTCCTCTATTGTTACTACAATGTGGTCAAACTTGGAATCTACTGATCGAAGTATTTTCTCAATAATCCTTAGTTCTCTCAACTCTTCACCATTTCTTTTTAATTCATTAGCAACAGTCACAACTCTAGTAAAGTAATCAAAAATTGATTTTGATACTTTCATGTAAAAGGACTCAAATTCACCTCTTAGTGTTTGAAGATGGACTTTCTTAACTTGTTCCGCTCATTTGTAAGAGGTTTCCAACTTCTCCCACGCTTCCTCTGAGGATGTTGTGCCAGCGATCTTTTCAAAAGCATCTTCATCTAATGATTGAAAGATGAGATACTTTTCTTTATTCTCTTTCTTCTTTAAGTCTTTCAAATTCTCCTTTTGTGCCGCAGTTAAAGTACCTTCATTTTCTGGTACTATAAAGCTTTTTTCCACGACTTCCCACATATCGTATGCACCCAATAGAGCCTTCATTTTGATGCTCCAATTGTCAAATTTGCTCCCTTTCAATTGTAGAACTTGAAATGACATCATACCACCATTTGCCATATCTCACAAATCGAGTGAGAATTTAGAGATTCTGAATGCACGAATGAATCCAAAACGTCGAAAAAACTTTGGGAGGTCTCGAGTCAACTTTGGTCAATGGTCAACGGTCAAGAGTCAACGGTCAACGGCCGGTTCGGCTTAATCCAGCTTGATTCGGCTTGGTATGGTTCGGTCTAGTTCGGCTCAACACGTTTCAACTCGGTGAGTCGACTCAATTTTTGGACGGCAAACTTTCGACGGTGATTCCGGGCTCGTCCGAACTCCAATCAGGTTGATTCTTACGGCGTTGCATTCATCTCATCGAGAGCTTCGATTTGATATGCTACACGACTATTTTATCCTCTAAACCTAGCTCTGATACCACTTTGTTAGAGAATTTGAAGAATGAAACACAAAGTTTATTAGAAAAAGTTCAAGAACATTACAAGAACAATTCACACACTCTCACAAATCGCTCTCAGGGGCTTTGTTATACTTCTTATGCTTTCTTACTTTTAGACTTATCTATCACAACACAATAGCATAGGTATTTATAGTGAATAAAACACAAACATAATCATAACAATACACATCACTTAGCACATTCCACCAACCTTTCATCATAACACCAAACATATTCCACTTACCTAACATGCTCTAAAGGAATCCTTTAATGGCATCAAATGTGTAAAGCTAACCTCCACTCAACATTGTAGACCCATGATGATGAAGCATGATGATGAAGGGCCATGTACAACTCAACACCTTATTATTTTGTAAACAAGTTTATTGTTTTCAACATCTTTGAGGTTTAGTGTAGCTTGTTCTAAATGTATGCCAAATATTTACTTTCTTTCCGCTACTTTTTGTTTGATGTTGATGTTCATTTATTATGTTTATTGCTACAGGTATGGAGTTAACCACTGCATTTTCTAAATGCCCTCCAAAGATTTACATTTTTCCCAATGTTTCATATTTACCGTTGTTGTTTCATATATAATATTCATTGTTGCATGAAAAGTCTAGTGTTTCATGTTGTAAATGCCTTAAAAATTTACATTTTTACCCATATCATTTCTCAATTTCATATTTGACATTTAGGTTTTATATATAAATAGTTATATATAAAAATTTTAATTTTCATGTTTACCCATACTCATTTTTGAGATCTAGATTTGCATGTTTGATTTACTTGTTATACATTTTACGTTTAATATTTCATGTATAAACGAAATGTTTCATATTATCATCACAAGCTACATGTTTTAAATTCAATATTTCATATTCTACATACCCTCAAACATTTTACCTTTTCCCTGATGTTGACATCCTTGCTTCATGTTAATATTTGGGGAAGAACTAGAAAGCTTGTAATGAAGCACCACGTGTCAAGTAATAAATTTTATGATCATCGGGATACCACCAACAACTCAAGCTTGTTATGCTGCCACCTCTAAAGAAAACTATCATATTGCTTCCGGCACTCAGAACAAGGCATGCCTCACCAGAGACTTATTGTCACCACATGGGGCATCGGGAGCACACAAGGACACCTACTCAATATCCATAAGTGAGATCAAAGCCCCTTTAGATCCCCACATTTTAAAAGTGAATGAGGGTTACCATGCCTTAGAGAAATTGGAATTCAAGCCTCGCTCTGTGGTGTATGCTTTATGTGTAACATGTGTCTGTGTGCAAGTAGACGCAACAAGTAATATAATGATGAATATCAAGATCGTTTCCACATGAATTGATGTATTAAGACTTGCTAATAGAGCAATTTTAGTTGAATAATAAAACAAAAATAAATGAGAATATTAAGAACCTAGGAAAATTAAAAGTGCAATAACAAAATGCAATAAATAAAAGCTGAAGTCATACACAAAAATATATTAAATGACAAATGGATAGCTAGATTTTAAACTCACTTAATAGTTAATGACTATTATTCAATTGAGGTTTAATTGCTACAGCATCTATTATAGCACTAGGAAAAATCTCTCATGTATCCTCAACTGTCTTCTGTTGCATATGTTATATCTATATGCAACTTAATAGTGACCAATTGTTCAGCTAACATAAGACATAACATTAAACGTTCTAAGTTCTATCTACCCTACAAGATGAATTCATATGTCTTGTTCTTCGCTAATCTTAGATTAAGTATAACCCTATTCAATTCAAGATTAACTCAACTTGGGAAACCCAATCTGAAACCATAAATTGTCTTGACTTGCTCCACTAAGTCAAATATTTTTTAGGCTATTTCTTAGCTTATATATACTAAATAAGTGGTCAACCAAAATAGAAATTTGTAAAATATACAATCAAGATAAAATGCTACAACATATCCTAAGCAGTATACATATAGAGGTCAAATAGTTATTAAGCTTGTTCAAAATCCAACTAATTTAAAGTTTAGCTCATTATGAGCTTTAAAATAATAGCAACACAATAGTTTGTAATCGAATACATTATTTAAGAGAAATTAAAGCAGGCAAATACAAAAATAAAGTTGAGATACAAAAATGAATACAGTGTCACGCTTTAATCTTTGAGTATCCCTCATTCTTCTCCATGAAACCCCTTGGTTGCAGCTTGAAAAATCTTTCTTGAGTCTTGTTTTGTATGTGACGACAATGGATATGGATGGATGATGTATCTCCTAAAAATGTATTCTTTTATACCTTAGAATTAGGGTAACATAAAAGGATATGAGGACACTTGTCAAACTTTAGTAATCTTGGAACACAATTCATTTTGTGTGTTGGATGGGGCTGTGTTGCCATCACCTGACAGTGTATGGTAACTGCATGGCAGTTACCATACCTGGGTCGAATTGATGGGCCGATCCATCCGTCCAACATAAATTGTGGACAACATCAGCATGAAATCACGTCACTTAGGTGATTAATTATATACATAAAAATGCTATTTGAGCATAGAATGATGGATGCTGTAATTCTTATGGAATGTTATTTTAAGACACCGAGAGGTGTATAATAAATAAGACTACCATAAATATAAACTACAACATATATTTCAACTGAAGATATTGGACAAAAACCATTATAGAATTAATTAAGTAATAATTAATTTTCATGGAAAGACCATTACAGTAAAGTCGGTTTGGACGTGAATAGAAGTAATTCTTGGCACCATTTTACTACAATATGACATTTATTAAGATGTATATGGGAATCTGATCAGGTGTGCGCGCGCACAACAAATGTCAAGATTTCATTAGTGGGCATACTTTTCCGCGACTCTATAAATATATTGAAGAAAATTATTGGATATCATAAAAATAGTAAGGGGTAGGTGTGCATATATCAAGATATTGAACAAAGTCAAAGGAGGTGTACGAAGATATTGGATAAGTATGAAATAATCGTATATTTAATGTATGAACTATCTCCTAAACCATACAACAACATTGGAGAAATCATTTTCATAGATAGACCAGTAGGCTTTGTTAATAGAAAATATAATTCTTGCTACCTTACAATATGAGTCTTTCTAAGCTACAGATAAGGAAATTGTCAGTTTTTTCTCACTTGATATCAATATATATCATTTATCTTCTACACTTACCCTTACTATAAATTTTTATGATATCCAATAATTTTCTTGACACTATATTTTTATATTATTACCCTTATTTTTAAATATATTTTTATTCATGTTGATTAAAAATTAATAAATCATATAAATTGAAATTAAAATAAAAAGATTTAAATAGTAAACGTAAGAAATATGGGTTTTGTGTGAATAGAAAAATAATAGTAAGATATTTTTCCAGTACTTTTTAAACTTTTTCTTATAATAATGGCTCATTTTGGACTGCTTTTAGAAGACTCAAATATATTTTGAAAGTTCAAAGCTAATTTTGGTTTTTAGTAATTTCTTTAGAAATCGCTTTTGGCAAAATCAGCTCATCCTATAGCAGATTTTGAAAAGCGAGAAATGAGTAGCTTTTCAAATTTTGATTTTAAGAATCAATTTTTATACTTAATATAATTTTAGATATATCCTTATATATATTATAAGAATCCAAAATTATCATTATTAATGTGGAAATAAAATCATTAACTTTCACGAGAGCATCATCATTACGAATTAAATTGAGAAAACACAATAAAAAATAAAATTAATATTATAAAATAATTGTTTTAATTATCAACTATAATATATAGGCAATAAGAAATATTTTGTAAACATTTTTATAAATGTGTAAATGAATTTTATTCAACAATTTGTCCAATTTAGTCATTTATGTTCATATAACAGTTCAACAATAAGATTTATCAAATACATATGACTACTTTTAAAATTCTTAATACTTTGAAAAAAAATTAACTAAATGTTTAACTAATTCTCTTCATAATTTAATTATTGCTACATCACAATCAACAACAATTTATTTAAAAGATGCAACACTACCAAACTGACCGTAACTATTATTTTACATTTCCAAGCTAAACTATCAAGAAATAACCCATTTAACTCTTTTTTATCTTAAATTCTTTGTGCTAAAGGTTTTTGGATATTAGGAATACAATAAGAAAGTAAGTGGTATATATTAATTTCAATAGTAGCTAGGAGAAAACTAACAATCTTCCCTACAGATATGATGGATGAGATTTGTATGTAGTATTGACTGATAATTGCTTATTAATTAAATATAGCTTCACCGTTAAGGCTTTATTCGTTTTGCGAAACAACTTCTCACCAGAAAATTTCATATTAGAAAACTTAAAATTATTTACTAATGCGAATGCCAAGGGTATTGGCCAGAAAAATATTAACTGTATAGCACTATCATTTCATTAGTCGAGAGTAAAAGGTGCCAATTTAATTTTTCTAACCTTTTGAGGTGATAACACATGGCAACTAAATATGATCTATACGGCTTGGATTCATTTGTTTATTTATGAGTAATGATTCATGAGAGGAATTTAGATCTACTACAAATAGATATAGGAAAAATCTTTAATATAATTAACCTAATTATATTAAAAGCACAAAATTAATTAAACTAAATTAACTTTCTGAAAATACTATTTGCAGTTACTGTTTATGATCACTGTTCACATATATTCTTCAAAGGCCAAAATCTTAGGATGATATTTAAGATGGACAGATTATAAGATCTTTCTACAAATCTTTCCCTCAGAAATTGATTTCCCAATAGTATAAAAATCATTAGCCATAGCAAAAATTCTATAATTAAATTCATATATGTTTTCATACTCTTACATTTTAAAGTTCTCAAAATCAAATGTAAGTTTATGAAGTTTAGAACATTTAATTGTATTTTCTCCTTCAAGAGTACTTTGAAGTATATGTCTTGTATGTAGAAATTAGTTGATATTGAAACATATCAATTCAATTGACAATGGCATTAAGTCCTTTTGCATTGTATCCAGATGCATTAAATTTGTCATCAGGTCATTCTCTGACTAGCTTCGGAGGTTCTACACCATTTTCATCAGTCTTAATGGGTGGAGTATATCCAATAAGTACGCATTGTCAAACTCTTTCATCAATAACTGTTAGATAAATTTCCATCATTTGCTTCCAATAAGCATAATTTGTTCCATCTAATATAGTTGGACCAGCCAAAGAGCCTCTCTCTTGTTGTATATTCATACCTACAAAATAGATCTATGTTCTAAGATTCTCACTGAATAAATGGTTAGTGTCTTACTCTAATACCAATTGAAAGGAATTTAGATCTATTACAAATAGATGTAGGCAAAATCTCTAATATAATTAACTTAATTATATTAAAAACACAAAACTAATTAAATTAAACTATTTTTTCGGAAACACTGTTCATATTTATTATTCACTTAGATAAAAAATATATTAATTTTACTAAAAACAATCAATTGCAGAAATTAAATGACATGGATAATTTTATGTCGTTTGGATTAATCAATCCTACATCCACGAGACCACGTCTAGATGAAAAGCAATTCATCAAGTTGAGATGTTAGAACCTATGGATTTATCAAACTTAAGACTCTTACTTACAATTTATCACTGTATAGCTTACTCAGCCTTAGACTGAATCTACTTCTCTAAAATAACTACTACCCTTCTTGATCCACGATCCTTAAAGCACTTCGCAAAGTGATCAATAGAAATTCTTCAATATCTAGTGATCTAAGATTCACATAGACTGTCCATAGACATGAAAAGAAATAATCTCGTTACAATACTTGAACAAGGAAAACAAATCAACACAACATCATGTGCCAAATTTGATCTACGGAGGAGGCCGAATTTTGCTTCTCTACTTTATGCTCTATGTTATGCTTCATCAATTGAAATATCTCTCTTTATATAGGCATTAGAGTTTACAAAATCACAAGTCTTAAACTTCTTGTTTGAACCAACTTCTTATTTTAAATAAATACTACCTACCAATTATAGAATCCACCATTAATTGACTTGCTAAATTAGAAATCTAATTAAATTATAAAGAAAATATTCCTAATAAATTGTAATTGCATTAAATTAGGGATTTAATAAATTAAATCATATTACAAGATATTCAATAAATAAAACTTTAATTTAACTAAACTTGCCATAAGATGCAAATTATGCTAAAAATTATGGACTTAACAATACAGCTACCAACTCTTATACAAATTATTTTTGTACCAACTAATATAGTATAATATTGTTAGTTGAATAAAATCACCACATAACTCATGTGATTTATTTTATTATTTTATATTTAAACTCAATGAATTATATTATGGAACATAAGTTTGCAAAAGAATTTGTAGCTTTATGATTACTCTCTTTACTCCATGAATAATAACACAAACAATATTTTAAATAAATATCTGACAGCATGCAAGGATCCCAATTTTATATAAACTCTTTATCTTCTTTACTTTCTTCAAAGCCAACAACTTCATAGGAATCAAAAATAAAATTTCATTTTGGTTTCAATATACTTCTAGCATTCTTTAGATTTGAAATTTTAATTTATAAAAATAGTTTATATTGTCCAATTGTATTTGTCATCGCTTAATTAATTTGTGGTGAATTTAATTAGTAGAAAGAATGTAATTGTTTGATTGACTGCTTAGGGTAGTAAAATATTTGGAATGTATTGTTTTGCTTCTTATTGAATGAAACTCATGTTTGTTTACATAAATAAATAAAAAGAATTTCGAAAGAATTTCGTGGGATGGATAATCTGATCTATCGAAGAGGTGCTAACCTAATTTTTCGTAACCATTTAAATTATAATACACGGCAACAATGACAAAATTTAAAATTATATATCATTATCTTTACGTTTGAAATATGTTAATTAAAAAATTTAAAATCAAAGAATTTACTCGGGCTATTTCAATAATAGCTAAGAAGCAAATGTGGTACCATCTTTTGCTAATTTATATACATGTGTGTGTGTATCATTTTTGCAGTTTTTTACTTGATCTAATAATTTCCTATGATTTTCTATGTCTTGCAGCTAACTAATAGATAGGTTCACATTAATTGTAATTGAAACTACTTCATTCCTCCCAGGTTATTTCAGAGTGTGTGTGTGTGTGTGTATATATATATATATATATATATATATAGATCGTTTAACAAAAAAATTCAATAAGGAGGAGACCATAGTTAATTAAATTGATTAGCAAAATACTTTTATCATTTATAATGTTAGGAAAAAAAACTTTTATCATTTATGATGAACTAACATAATCAAAATATAGGAACATGATAGTCTTATTTCATAATTAAGGAAGACAAAGTACGTGCACAAAAGTAAACTTGAATGACGCTTGCATGATTGATATAGGTAATCACAGTACCATCCTTTTATTTAACGAAATAAAACACAAAAGTGTAGTATTACATGTACTTAATCAATAAGATTGGAATTACTCCCGTGCTAAGGGAGCACAAGAAGATCAAGATTGTCACACACAAATTCATCATCAATAATACTATCTATAAGTATTAAGATATACCCTCAAAAAAAGGCGCAAGGTCAAGTCCCTCAAACCAATTGTTCTTACCTTAAAAATTCACATTAGAAAACTTAATTTTTTATAAATGGACTGATTAAAATGACAATAGTAAATGATATTCTATTGGACATGGCCTCTATGTAAACCTGCGCAATGAGTTTTAATAATCTTCAAATCACATAGGGTAAAGATCTGCTAGCTTTGGGTGAACCATAATTAAAACTCAAATCTAGTTGAGCTTGAGTCCTTATTTCTGGTTTGACACTATATATATAGATTCAAGTAGCCGACGGTAAAGATAATTGATCAACGGCTGAAGTTTTATTGTACATAAATAGTGAAGATTAAGGGCTACAGTTCAATTGCACGTGCAAAATGTTGGAGCATATGTTGATGCTGTTTTCCCGCATCCCTTCAAACAGTGTCTAAAATCTTCTGCTCGCGGCTAGCTCGAGCTCGAGTAGGATTGTCTTCCAATTCCAATTCCTCTGTCTATTTCAGAACGTGAGTCTCCCGGACCTGTACTCACAGAAAACAAGGTCAGGGGTCGTCGGATGTTGTTCCGCGAAAACTCTCCGACGCTCAAGTCAGTAATCGGGTTGTTCTTTTTATATCCCTCTTAGTTAGAGAGGCCGGAAGAATGAAAAGGGAATTTTTTCCTTCCTTTCTGAAAAATGGAATTTTTGGAGAATTAGTGTAAAGGGAAGTAAGGATAGGAAGAACTTGTGTGAATTTTTCGGAACCCCCGCAATTTACCTGTTCCTTTTCTTTTATCCTCCATTTTTCCCGCCTTTTCTCTCCGAGAGCATCCGTCCCGCGTCGGTGGTGTCTGGGTCCCTCTGACAGCCGGGATTAGCTTAATATTCCCTAGGGATGCGCGGCTATCTCCTTAACTTGGTTCACATGGCCAGATCATCATGTCGAGCATGCGCGCAAGGAATGATGACACCGTGGGGGCATGTGCCGGCCATCGGCAACAGTACCACCACCATACCATGTGGGGCCCTGATCAGACATCGAAAGGTGTGCGGGATTCTGAGGAAACGGGTCGGACTGTCCTGAGCCGGGTCTTACGTTCCATTTGTCCCATGATTGGCGTAGCCCAGTTGTGCTCGAGAACTTGACTGCAGCGAGCAGAAAGGAGAGCTCGGGTCTCGATCAGCCATTGAGCTCTTTGTCCTTGTCCAGCCTTGACCGGGCCTGATGACCTTGAGCAGGCAAGAGAGCTCGGAGCTCGGACGGCTCTGAATTCCTCGACCTTGACCAGCTTGGACGTCTAGTGAGATCGTCTTCGTGCCAGTGGTCGGGACTTCTGCTCGAGCTGGGTTGACCTCGGGGTATTTTATTCGAGCTGGAAGGGCCTCGAGGAGACTTGCCCAATATTACCCAAACAGCATACATGGATCCACAAGAAGAAAAAAAACTGTAAAAAGAATAAGAGAAATCGATTTGATAACCAGCTGCTACATTTTCTACAAATGTTAATTTTGTGGACATAAGTTTGTAACCATTTTTTATGTAAGGTAATTAATTATGCGCTTCCAGTTTTGTAGTTGAGAAACTTTACACGATTCTCTAGTCGATCTTCTTATTTGTCATGTATATAAAAATAGTAGGGGATGATATATATGCATGGCTTTCATACAACTCTTAATATCATGTATAGTGATTTTAATAGGTTCATAAATTTTGGCCAACTCTTAGTATACACTTCACGTAGGTGATTAATTATATACATATTAATGCTATTTGAGCATAGAATGATCGATGTTGTAATTCCTCTGGAATGTTATTTTAAGACACTGGACAAAGTTGATCATGATATGTAAGAGGTGTATAATAAATAAGACTACCATAAATATAAACTAGATCGTATATTTCAACTGAAGATATTGGAAAAAAGCCATTATCGAATTAATTAATTATATTAATTAAGTAAAATTAATTTTCATGGAAAGACCATTATAGTGAAGTGGGTTGGGTTCGGACGTTAATAAAAGTAATTTTTGGTAACTTATTACTACAATATGACATTTATTAAGATGCATATGGATAAGGGAATCTGATCAGCTGTGTGGAGTCGCGCACACTTGTAGTGTCACGATTTCATTAGCCGGCGCACACTTGATCACGACTCTATAAATATAACTTCATAGATCAAGATATTGAGCAAAGTCGTAGGAGGTGTATGAAGATAACGGATAATTATGAAGGAATCAGAAAGGGCAGGAATTGGCTATCTTTGGGTGAACCGTAATTAAAACTCAAATATAGTTGAGGGTGAACGAGTCCCTATTTCTGGTTTGACACGAAATATATTGATTCAAATGGCCGACGGTAAAGATAATTGATCAACGGCTGATGTTTTGTTGTACATAAATAGTGAAGATTTAAGGGCTACGGTTAAATTGCATGTGCAAACCAAAAACAAAAAGTTACTGTGAAAAGAAGAAGAGGAATCTATTTGGTAACCAGATGCTGCATTTTCTACATATTTTAATTTTGTGGATTTGAAATATTCACCCTTTCTGATACAATTAATTGATCCTCTTATTTGTGATGTATATAAAAATAGTAAGAGATTATATAAAGCATGGCTTTCATACAATTCTCAATATCATATAAAGGGATTCTAATTGGTTTATAAATTATGGACAACGTCAACATGAAATCACTTAGCATAGGTGATTAATTATACACATATAAATGCTATTTTGAGCATAGAATGATTGGTGTTGTAATTCTTATGGAATGTTCTTTTAAGATGCTGGACAGAGTGGATCATGATACGAAAGAATGTATAATAAATATGGAAACCATAAATATAAACCAGATCGTATATATCAATTGAAGATATTGGACAAAAATAAATTAACTAATAATTATTTTTCGTGGAAAGACTATTTTAAAGTATTGGCTCGGTTCGAATAGCATTTACGTTCACTACTAGAAAAATGACATTTACTGACACTTAGTTTACTGACTCTTAGCAAAAAGTATCAGTAATTGTGAACAAATGCACCTATTAACAAGTAGGTATTAGAGGTTATTGATACTAGTGTGTTAGTAAATTAAACATCAATAATCACTGACACTAAAGTATCAGAGATAAAAAAAAAATTCATTAATAATTGTTTTAGTTCCAACTCGAACCTGAGACTTCTAGAGTTTAAAACTTTAACATTTAAAATAGAGACCATCAAGCTATGTTGAATTAATTTAATTAGTTTGTTTTAAAGATTTCAAAAACAAAAATATAATAACAAAAGGATAACAAAACCTAATTAACACTAACTGTCACCCATCTCTCACTCGATCTCCATGCTTTCCCTCATGCTTTCTCTTTCATTTTTCTTTTCTTGATATCTTCTGTTCTCTGTTCTTTGTTTTCTATCACACCTAAACATTCGATCTCTCATGCTTTCCCTCATGCTTACACTCTATTTTTTTTTTCCATTTTTCCCTAAATTGAAAAAAAATTAAAACGCTAATTGCTGAGTTGACGGTGTTATCGTGGCTGATAGTTTCATTTTGGTTTTCGTCGTAGGCGTCGAAGTTGGCATTGCAAGTTCTTCTGATGGCGTGTTGGATTCTTGGGTTTCGATAATACTCACAGAAGCGAGAGCATTGAAGCTACTTTGCTAATAGAGAACCGAACAGAGCTGATCGGTCCAGTCTTTAGGAATGACGATCTGTGTGAAAGGTATGTTCTTTTATCTATGGTAAACATCAACATAAGATTATAGTTGAAGGAATGAATGATATTGAAGTTTGTCTGGAATATCTAAGAAACTAGTTCTTGGTTTTTCATACCGTGGACTGGACTTCTTGTTTTCCAGTGCTTTGACACTTTGAATTTGAGGCATGGACCTAAAACAAATGAACTTATTACTGAGATTAGGGAAAAAAAAACATAATTTGTTAGTTGATAAATAATCTGGTTTGAATAATACCTAAGAAAGAATAATGGGTTTTGATTATCTGTCCTTGCCCAAGGATGCACAACTACTATGCACAACGCGTGAGCTTCATTTTGGTTCGATTTTTAAAGTTTATGCTAGAAATTACTTGACTCAAGATTTTGTGTTTCTGCTTGTTTTGATCAGGAACCTGTAATATCGAAAAATCGCTTGTCCCCTCTGTTTTCATCTGAAGGTGAATTTTTTTATTATTATTATTATTTTTTAATTTTTTTGAATATAATTTGTTTATTTCAAGATTGGAGTTCATTTGTGTTTGTTTTTGATAGAGAAAGAAGAGTGTTGGAGCAATGATATTGAAAATCAACGTTTGGAATCTCCATAAATTGATAAGAGCCTCGAGGACGAGGTAACGATTCATTTGTTTATCTTGGACTTCTGAATTTTTGTTAAAAGACAACGTTGATGTTATGTACGCTTTACATAACATAAAATATTCAAGTTGCTTTCTGTATTATTTAGCCAATTTTAATTCCATCACATTACAAACTTTTCATTGTTGGATATGGATAGTGCTTCAATTATGCTTGGAATATGTTGAATTGTTAGGTGATGAAGCCACGATATTCATAAAAGATCGATGTCGAACCTTTGGTAGATATAGTGTGCATTGAATTGGCTGCATCCACTTTGAGTTGTGCATATGTTCTTACTGCAGTTCCTAGAAAGCGATTCATCGCTGCTGCTATTGAGAAAGAAGCACACCAGCAGCCTACAACAATTGCACTGCAACGAACTTGTGCAATAACACCGCATCGGCTGAAGAATCGTAGGAATTGCGGACTGCAACCACTCGCAGCACAAGGGGCATGTTCTTGATAAGAGAAAATGAGTCCCAATTTGCACAAGCGATAGTCGTAGTTGCTTCTGCTGCAGACAAGCGATGAGTTGCGGTTCTGCTGCTTTAACATTAGTTGACTCGAGGATTGAGAGTAAAGAAAATTTTACAGATAGCACTACCTTAATATTGACAAGGAAAGCACGATAGCAGCAGACTGCAATTGCTGCTACTGTAGAAACGAAGCGATTGCGATTGCGATTGCGAAGCGAGACCTGCAGACAAGCAGACTATAGCACTGCTGATCGGTGCGACTTGCTGCAGTTCCTACTGCGATGAAATGTAGTCGCTGCTAGTGTGTAGTAGCTACATTCATTGCAGTAGGAGCTGCAGCAGACGACTTCGCTTTTGGCCTTGTTGATTTCTACAAGGACGTAAGAAAAGGAAAGAAAATTCAGTAGATAGATACCATGCATTAATGAAGCATACAAAAGCAATAAATTGAAGCGCATGGACTAAGCTTCATCTCAAATAGCTTCCCATAGATATCATGTATATGAAAAATGAATTGAAGTTATGAAAATAATTACAAGACATCTCTATTTATAATAAAGTAAACCTACTTCCCTAAATTAACTTAAAAAGAGAAACTAAATCACAATTATAATAGAAATATAAGACTAAGATATTGTTACTTAATTGACTATAATTAAAATAGAAAATAAAATTCTAGAATCCTAAAATAACTAAATTAACGTCATATATCATACTCCCCCTTTTGAAAGAAACTCGTTCTCAAGTTTAAATACAATCTAGAGGATGAAACTTGTAGTGTATGAGCAAATCATCTTGTAATTCGAACTGGTTCTCTTTCTCATCAATCTTTCTCGAAACTTTGAAGAATCCATTTTTCAACAATTTCTTTCGCTTATATATTTTTCTAAGAGATGTCCAAGAATGAACAATAGTAAAATAACTTTTGCCTTTTCTAAGTTGTCGCTCAAGGCGCTCTCCAATAGATTTCATCTTTTCAACTTTCTTGTCTTTAATATGAATAGATAGAACCATTTCAAATATTTCAACATCTTCAACGTTATTTCGCTTATCATCTTCAACACTTATGCTGTTATCCAAGGTAACATCATGCACATTCTCGCATAAATCATCATATTGAAACTTTAAATCAATAATAAATTGTACCTTTTTTTTCTATCATCTCAAGCAAGTCTTTTCCAACTATTTTCTTGCAATTAACTCTCAGCGTCTGTTTTCTCTTGATGATATTGTGCACAGAAAGTGTAAGATCTGTGATTGCTTGTTTTATTTCTGCCAATCTCGGGTTCCAAACTTTCTCAAACGCTTGCAAGACTACTTATTTGATTATCCGTCTGATAGTCTCCATAAACATTGCTCGCATCCTTGATCATCATATTCAGAACGGCTATATGCAGATAAGTTCGGAATATAAGAATTTAGTGGGTATGGACAGTAATTTGCATTTACTGCCAAATGTTCATGCAATAGCAAAACCGTAAATAATTCTCAACTCTCAGGTTTGGTGTGATCGCGCACCGGTGGCCGTAATTTGTTGTGGGGTTGGTCGGATATGAAAGATTTGATGGTGAGGAACACGATGGTAGATGTAGTTTTGCAAGATTCAAGTCAGTTTGGCAAAAAAATGGGCTTGAAGTCGCGGCGGCTTGTGGCAGTTTGTGGCGGCTTCCGCCGATGTTTAGTGGCGAGGATGGTCAGGTTTTGGTCGGTGTAGCCTAGGAATTCGTGTAGTGGTTGTGCTTGACGAGTAAAGGTAGCTGACGACAACAAATCGAGGGGAAGAGCTTGCCGGTTTGGGTAGTTTTCGCTGCTGTCCAGGCTGCGGAGAGAGGCGGTGACAGCTAGGTCTTGGTCAACGGTAACTAACGAGCTTGGTGGTAGCAGCGGTTGGTGGAACGACATTGGTGGTGTCCGGATCAGCGGCGGTTACGTGGTGGCAGCTTAGGGATTTGAATTTTCAGGTTTTTTTTTTTAATGATGGAATTGGTGGTGGTGGTTGTAGGTATCCAAGAAAGTTGTGCAATTTGCACAGAACCTCTCTGATACCAATTGATGGAGCGGCATAGTGGAAGCAGAATTGATAGGATGAGAAAACTAGATATCATTCTAGAATTGGACCAAACCAACGCGATTAACTTACACTTTAATCGAAGCGTGATTAGATCAGTTCTAATCCAAATAACTCAACGAGATTTTAATCAGTGGCCAATGCACGAGGAAGACGATGACAAACAACGACATTTGAGATTCCAGCAAGAAAATGGCGAAAAAAGCATTTTTTTACAATGTTTAATTTGCTTTCTCTGTGTGCCTATTTAGTGTGAGTTGTTATGGTGCAATCTTTTTTTATAATTAAGAAATTAAATTCTTAATTCATGAGTAAAACACTTAAATGAAACGACGGAATTTCCTGATCCATTTAATATTTTATTTTAAATAATAACTAAAATTTTAGTAAAATCTATTGAAAAATTCAAATGAAAGCACATGTTCAAAGTTTGGCCAAAATTGTTCAAAGCCAAATTGTTCAAAGTTTGGCCAAAAATTAGTTAATCACCAAACAAACTTTGACAATTTTAAAGGTTTGGTGAAATAGTACTACCATGCATTCCTATAAATAGCTATTGTTCTTCATTTGTTAAGGCATCCCACAATTGAGAGCAATTGCAAGTGAAGCAATTGAGAGAGTTAAGAGAGCTTTCACTTGCGTGCTAGGAGAATTCATTTGGGTGTATTGGGGTATTGGGTTTTTGTGAGTTTTTTCCCAATTTTTAAATTCTCATTTGTTAGTAAAATTATCTTCCAGTCTTTGCCCGTGCATATAGGTTTTATGCAGAACCACGTAAATTATTGTGTCAATTTTCTTGGAAATTATTTACACCACATTTAAGTTTCTCTAGAAGTCACAGTTACCATCAATTGGTAATCTGCTCATCCCAGCTCCAGTACAACAATTGGTATCAGAGCCGAAGGTTCATACTTGGGGTATACAATACTGTTCACGTGTACAATACTATTCATAGATACGGTACTAAAATGACCATTTGTACTTGGAGAACAGTCTATTGTAAGTAGTGTGTATTTTAAGTGGGACCATTGTGACCCCTTCATTCTCCTGGGAACTTTCCTAGTGCATTTATTCACGCGAAATAAACATCATAGAGACTGTTTTTCAAGTGTGAATAGTTTTTGAAGGCATTGATTATTTGAGGTTGAGAAGGATGGCAGAAGCGTCATCGTCGTCTTCATCAGCAAGGACTTCTGTGACTAATGCAAAATTTAAAGAGGAGAAATTCGATGGTACCAATAATTTTGGTATGTGGCAATGTGAGGTGTTGGATGTTTTATGTCAGCAAGAGCTGGATCTCGCTCTAGAAGAAAAGCCTAAAAAGATAGATGACAAGGAGTGGACAAAAATCAATAGATAGGCATGTGGTATTATTCACCTATGTTTGGCTAAAGATCAGAAGTACTTTGTCATGAGGAAGACATTAGCATAGAAATTTTGGAAGACACTTGAAGAAAAATATATGAAGAAAATCCTTGAAAATAGGCTTTATATGAAAAAGAAACTCTATCGATTCACGTATGCACTGGTATGTTGATGAATGACCATGTGAACTCATTCAATAAAATATTAGCTAATTTGCTAAATTTGGATGAGAAATTTTAGGATGAAGATAAGGCATTGTTGCTGTTGAATTTTTTTCCTGATGAATATGACCATCTCACCACCATTTTGCTTCATGGGAAGGACAGTGCCACATTTGATGCTATATGTAGTGCACTGTATAATGCTGAGAGCAGAAAGAAAGATAAAAAGATCACAGAGGTACAGTTGCAGAAGTATTGAAAGCAAGAGGTCGTTCATAAAGCCGCAAACCTAGAAAAAGGGACAAGTCTAAAGGTAGGCCTGCCAAAGATGAATGTGCATTTTGTCGTGAGAAAGGGCATTGGAAAAAGAATTGTCCTAATTTACAAAATGGCAAGGCTATTTCTGATGCATGTGTAGTCGAGCATGATGAGGAGTCAGAGTTTAGTGTGGTTGGCATGACGTTGACATGTCAATTAGATGAGTGGATTTTTTATTCGGGTTGTACTTATCATATGTGTCCTAATATGGGCTGGTTTTCTAGCTTCAAGGAGCTAGATGGTGGAGTTATTTTTATGGGCAATGACAATGCTTGTAAAACCATGGGAATAGGTTCAATCCAATTGAAGAATCATGATGGCTCAATCCAAGTCTTGACAGAAGTTCGCTATGTACCAAGCTTAAAGAAAAATATCATCTTATTAGGAGTTCTAGAATCCAAAGGGCTTACAATCACTATGAGAGATGGATTCTTGAAGGTAGTAGTTGGTGCACTGACGATGATGAAAGGTACAAGAAGAAATAACTTGTATTATTTTCAAGGGAGTATAATTATTGGATCAGCATCAATAGTTTTGAGAAAGAATGTAAATTCAGAGGCAACCAAATTGTGGCATATGCGTTTGGGACATGTCGGTGAAAAAGCTTTGCAGACTTTGGTTAAGCAAGGCTTATTGAAAGGTGCAAATTCTTGTAAATTGGAATTTTGTGAACATTGTGTTCTGGGCAAGTAAACAAGAGTAAAGTTTGGTTCAGCAATTCATAATACAAAAGGGATTTTGGGCTATGTTCACAGTGATGTGTGGGGACCTACTAGAGTAGCTTCTTTGGGAGGTATGTACTATTTTGTTACTTTTGTTGATGATTATTCAAGAAAAGTATGGGTGTATTTGATGAAGAATAAAAATGAAGTTTTGAGTATATTTCTGAAATGAAAGAAGATGGTCGAGACTCAGACTGGTCGAAAGGTTAAAAGACTTCGCTCAGATAATGGTGGTGAGTACAAGAATGATCCATTTTTACAAGTATGCAGAGATGAGGGGATTGTGTGACACTTCATTGTTCGAGGTATACCACAACAGAATGGGGTGGCAGAATGCATGAACTGAACTATACTGGAGAAAGTTCGGTGTATGTTGTCCAATGCTGGATTGGGTAAGGAATTTTGGACTGAGGCTGTTATATATGCGTGTCATCTGATTAATCGTTTACCATCAGCTGCAATTGAGGGTAAAACACCCATGGAAATGTGGACTAGTAAACCTGCTACTGATTATGATACTTTACATGTATTTGGTTCCACTGCTTATTATCATGTAAAAGAATCTAAGTTAGACCCAAGAGCGAAGAAAGCATTGTTCATGGGTATAACTGGTGGAGTAAAAAGATACCGTTTATGGTTGTCCAGATACGAAGAAGATCATTTTCAGTAGATATGTGACTTTTGATGAATTAGTTATGTTAAAACAAAAGGATTAACAAAAGAATGATAATACCAGTAGTACTCCGCAGCAGGTGGAGCTTGAAAAGGTTAAAAATGATCCAGCTAGTGTTGAAGAGGTAGATAAAGAAGAGGTTCTGATTCAGGAACCTTTAGAGCAACAAGATTCAATTGCATATAGAAGGCCACGAAGAGAGATTCGTAGACCTGCTCGCTTTATTGATATGGTGGCCTATGCACTTCCAATTGTAGATGGTGATGTTCTTTCCACTTACAGAGAAGCAGTAAGTAGCCTTGAAAATGTACAGTGGAAGTAAGTAATGGATGAAGAAATCCAGTCTCTTCAAAAAAATGGAACTTGGGAGTTAGTTACACTGCCTAAAGACAAAAAGCCAATTGGGTGCAAATAGGTATATGCAAAAAAGGATGGATTTTCTAGTAAGGATAAAATTTAATACAAGGCTAGATTGGTAGTGAAGGGTTACGCTCAGAAAGAAGGAATAGACTACAATGAGGTATTTTCTTCAGTTGTGAAACATTCGTCTATTCGGATTTTGCTAGCCATTATTGCACAATATGATCTTGAGTTAGTTCAACTTGATGTGAAAACTGCGTTCTTACACGGTGATTTGGAAGAGGAAATCTACATGACTCGGCCAGAGGAAATCTACAAGCGATTTGATCGGTTTATGAAAGGGCAAAGGTACACAAGAAATAAATTTGATCATTGTGTATATTTTCGCAAGCTACAAAAAGGATCTTTCATATATTTGCTATTGTATGTCGATGATATGCTAATAGCATCTAAGAACAAAGATGAGATTGAGAAGTCAAAAACTCAACTCAATCAAGAATTTGAGATGAAGCTAAGAAGATTCTTGGCATGGAGATATGCAGAGATAGAGCTCGTGGTAA
The DNA here is from genome assembly GCA_025617385.1 of Murraya koenigii. Taxonomy (NCBI): domain Eukaryota; kingdom Viridiplantae; phylum Streptophyta; class Magnoliopsida; order Sapindales; family Rutaceae; genus Murraya; species Murraya koenigii. Next base: position 11,074,069 of record CM046812.1, read on the forward strand.
AGTCAGCTTGTCTCAGAAGCAATATTTGAAGAAAGTATTACAACAATTTGGCATGAATGATCAAACAAAACCTGTAAATACCCCATTGGCTTCTCATTTTAAGCTTTCTGCACAACTATCTCCTTCAACGAATGAGGAACAAGAATACATGTTGCAAGTTCCGTATTCAAATATAGTTGGTAGCTTGATGTATGCAATGGTGTGTACAAGGCCTGACATTTCACAAGCAGTTAGTATGGTGGGCAAATATATTCATAATCCTGATAAAGAACATTAGCAAGTTGTGAAATGGATTCTACGGTACATTCGGAAAACCGTTAATGTTGGTTTATTGTTTAAATGAAATGACATACTTGGTCAAGGTGTGATTGGGTACATTGATTTTGATTATGCCGGTGATATAGACAAAATACGGTCAACCATCGGATATGTATTTACTCTTGCTAGAGGGCCAATTAGCTGGAAGTCTACACTACAGTCTACAGTTGCATTGTCAAGCACAGAGGCCGAGTATATGGCAATTACGGAGACTATTATACAGGTTATTTGGTTACAAGGCTTGTTTGGAAACTTGGGATTGATCCAGGAGCATGTTAACTTGTATTGTGACAGTCAAAGTGCTATTCACTTAGCAAAGAATCAAGTTTATCATGCGCGGACAATTTCACTTTGTGCAGGAAAATTATTGATGAGGGGAAGATTTTTCTTCAGAAAATCAAGACTGTAGAGAATCCTGCAGATATGTTGACCAAGGTGGTGATAACGATCAAGTTTGAGCATTGTCTAAACTTGGTCAATATCCTGAAAGTTTAAAATAGTGAAAAAGGTAGAGATTGGAGGATCATTTAAGATATAAGGGAGTTCAGTAATATTTTGAACTAAGGTTTGCTTGATCCCAAATTTTGGGTACGTAGGCAGTCATAGAGATGCAACCACTTTGGGAATAATGGTTCGTTAGTAGTCGGCTCAAATTTGGATAAATCTTCACCGAGGTGGAGAATTATTGAAAAAATCAAATGAAAGCACGTGTTCAAAGTTTGGCCAAAATTGTTCAAAGTTTGGCAAAGCACATGTTCAAAGTTTGGCCAAAATTGTTTAAAGCTAAATTGTTCAAAGTTTGGCTAAAAATTAGGTAATCACCAAATAAACTTTGACAATTTTAAAGGTTTGGTTAAATAGTGCTACCATGCATTCCTATAAATAGTTATTGTTCTTCATTTGTTAAGGCATCCCACAATTGAAAGCAATTGCAAGTGAAGCAATTGAGAGAGTTGAGAGAGCTTCCACTTGAGTGCTAGGAGAATTTATTTGGGTGTATTAGGGTATTGGGTTTTTGTGAGTTTTTTCCTAATTTGTAAATTCTTATTTGTTAGTAAAATTACCCGTGGATGTAGGCTTTACGCCGAACCACGTAAATTATTGTGTCAATTTTCTTTGAAATTGTTTACATCACATTTAAGTTTCTCAGAAGTCACAGATTACCATCAATTGGTAATTTGCTCAACTCAGCGCTCCGCACAACAAAATCACCAAACTAAAGTCAATTTTAAAATTCTATCATTAATTCTTGACGTAATATATTCTCTCACAAAAACCTCATAAATTCTAGACATAATTTATTTCAATCACAAGTCCATGCATTTATGATTGTCGCCTTATTTCTCTGAATTTATCAAAAAGTGTCCGTCATCAATTGCTAATTTTCTTGTAGTGATCAAGCCGTGGTTGATTCTTCTGGAAGTTCATTTCTAGTCTTTAGACTAAATGTGTGAAAGTATATCTAAATCCAATATATCATTCATTTGTACATTTTTTAGATTCAATATTTCAATTGACACAGTAAATACTTAAATCTCATTTTTTTTCAAACCAAAATTTAAGAGGAAATGTGAGCTGCAACAATGAACTAACTAATATATAAGAGTTTATTTCAAATTCATTCAAGTCTGTGAACTTACATATATATATATATATATATATATATATATATAGATCGTTTCAAAAAAATATTCAAGAAGAATGAGAGTATAGTTATTTAAATTGATAAGGAAAATAAGTTCATCATTTCTGATGATCTAACTTGATCAACATATAGAAACATGATAGTTTTATTTCATAAATAAGGAAGACCAAGTACATGCGCAAAAGTGAACCCAACTGACGCTTGCATGATCAATAGGTAATAATAGTACCCATCCTTTTATTTAATTAAATACAACATAAAAGTGTAATACTGCATGTACTTAACCAGTGTGATTGGGATTTCTCCCATATTGAGGAAGCTCAAGAAGATCAAGATTGTCACTCACAATCCCATAATCAACATACTACATTTAGGTGAATGGCAACCCTCAAAATAAGGTAGGGCGAATCCCTCGGACCAATTGTACTTACCTGAAAAATTCACAATAGAAAACTTAAATTTTCATAGATGGACAGATTAAAATAACAATAGTAAATGGCATTCTATTGAACATGGTGTTTGGGTAATATCGGGCAGGTCTCCTCAAGGCCTTTTCAGCTCGAATAAAGCACCCCGAGGACACCTTAGCTAGAGCGAAGGTCCGACTACTCGCGATAAAGACGACCTCACCGGACGCCTCTCCGGGTGAGGTCGTGGAATTCGAGTCACGCGAGCCCCGAGCACTCCTCGACCTACTCGAGGTCGCCCACCCGTGTCAAAGCCGGCCAAGGTCGAGGACTAGGTACTCCTTTCCTCGTCACAGACGGTGAGCTCCCGAGAACAACCGGGTTGTCCGGTCACAAGACGAAGGAAAAGCAAGACCCGGCCTGAGGCAGCCCGACCTGCTTTCTGAATCTCGCACACCTTTAATGTCCGACCGTGGCCCCACGAGGTATAGTGGCGATACTATTGCCGATGGTCGAGACATGCCCCTACTGCGTCATCATTCATAGCGCACACTCCCGACATGGTGGTCCGCCACGTGAACCGAGACAAGGAGACAACCACGCATCCCTGGGAATATTACGCCAATCCCTACTGTCGAGGGACCCACACACCACCAACATGGGAGTGAACAAACTGAAATGGAAAGAGCGGGAAAATGGAGTATAAAAGGAAATGAAGGGAACGTTATAAGGGTTGAAAATTCTAATTCAAAAAGGATCCGTAAACTCATACAGGTTCTTCATATTCTAATTCCACTTATCTGGATTCTTTGAAAACACAATATTCATTCAAAAAGGGAGGGCGAAAAATATCCATTTTATCTTTCCTGCCTCCTTCATTAAAGGAGATATCAAAAGTACAACTCGACATCGACTTGAAGCGTTGGAGGGTTTTCTCCGAACACGCCCGGCAACCCCGACCTGTTTCACGTGAGTACAGTGTCCGGGAGATCATCGTTCTGGAGAAGACAGTAGAACAGGAAGAAGAAGGCAGACCTGTTCAAGCTCGAGCTAACCGTGAGCTGAGGTTTCTGGATACTGTAGCTATCCGCGAGCAGAAGGTTCGAGACACTGTTTTGAGGCACTATTCGAAGGTTCGAGGCACTATTGAAGACACGCGGGAAAAACAGCATCAACATCTTTTGGCGCCGTGCATGGGATCGAGACAAAAGCCTGATTTCCTAATACATTCAAGATACTCAACGTGACGATGAGGGGAAACAGCCGGAGAGGAGTATGTCCAGAAGAATCAGTAACTTTGAGAGAAGTGGCCAATGAGGCCTAGAACAGGGAGATCCAGGAACGAATGGATCGGATGGAGAAACAGATGGAGACTCTGACCTCCCTGTTGCAAGAACTCAAGGAAGGACAGAGAAAAGCATGTAATGATGTCCCGGAATCCAGCCGAGGAAATGCTCATGTTCGGGAAAATATAGGAGATGAAGCCCAAAGACCTAGGGCACCAAATATTGCAGTAAGGGAATAAACAAACATGGAGGAAAGGGGGTCTCGTCAGCATTTGCAGGACACATCCCCGACCTCTCGTGCGGAAGAGTTGGAAGGAGAGGTGCGCAGGTTGGCACAAGTTGTAGAAGACCTCCGGGGGAACGGGAAGAGCCCAAGCTGGCGAATAATGCTGGATAACGAATCTCCACTCTCAACGGAGATCATGAGTGTCACGATCCCACGTGACTTCCGGTTCCCAAATCTGAAGTTTTCGGGAAAAAGTGATCCGTTAGTGCACATAGAACGGTTCAACGACATGACGGGGGTGCAAGGATTGTCAGCAGCTCGGAGGTGCCAGGCCTTCCCGCTCACCTCGGAAGGAAGAGCGAGGAATGGTACCGCGAGCTCCCATGGGAAGCATCTTGAGCTTTGAGCGGATGTGCAGGGAGTTCGCAGAGCAATTCCGGGGCGCAGTAACCCCTGAGGATGACATGATGGAGCTGTCGGAAGTGAGACAGAAATAGGGAGAATCCTTCCGGGAGTTCGTCGGAAGATACCATAGATCGGTCCTAGATCTTAGTGCGTTCAACCATCCCCAAGCTCTGAGAGGATTGAAGGATGGGATCCGAATGGGAAGACCATGGTACAATCTGCGGAGCCCTTCGATCTGTTCGTATTCGGACGCGTACGAAAAAGTAAAGCTGGATATGGTAATCGAAGAAGAAAAAGCAGCCAAACTGAGATGTGAGCAGGTTGAGGGAGCTAGAAGGAAGGAGAAAGGGGGCCCTGCCCGTGGGACACAGGCTCCAAAGGCAGCGAGAGACCGAGCTTCCCTGTACAACCCATATCAGAGAGTTCCCCCGCCGCGGATAGTCCCCCAGCCACCTCGCAGGTCTCCGGGCCGGGATCACAGAGAGTGTAGGCGTCATGATGGCCACACACCCCACAACCAGTCTCCGAGCAGACCTGAAGTGAGCCACAACAGGGGTGATCGTTCATTGCCACCCACACCGAAGCTTCCCAAGGGACGAGGCGATACAAGTAGTGGAACAGAGCCCCGCTACGGACAAGATATGAAGTTGAAGGTATCTCTCAAGAGATACTTCGAGTGGTCGAGAGCGAGGACCGCTAAGCCCTCCAACGCTGATGACCACGCCAGCTAGCAGACGGAGCAGGGGGCAGTTCTGCCGTTTCCATGGAGACCACGGCCACACCACATCACAATGCCGTGATTTAAAAAACCAGGTGGAGGATCTGGTCAGAAATCGATACCTGGACGAGTTCGTAGAAGGAGGGCACCCTGTGGTTGAACATCAGCCCGAAGAAGGTGACCGGGCTTACGAAATAGACACAGAGCTGCCGTCCACGAGAGTAATTTCAAGAGGGCCAACAATGGCAGGAAGCTCCAATAAGGCCCGAAAAAACTACTGCAGATATGCCGCTGCCGGTCGAGAAGGCCAAGGTTCGGCAGGTGCCAATCATGTGGACGGACGAAGATAAAGAGGGGTGTCTGTACCTCACGAGGATGTCCCGTGGTAAAAGCCAATGTAGCGAACAAGGAAGTTGATCGAGTCATCGGTCGACTCGTGGAGCTCGGTGGATATTCTCTTCAAATCCACACTCGAGGATTTAGGAATAGCAGGCGCGAGTCTCGAGCAGACGAGCACTTCGTTGAAAGGATTCGGGGGGGGGAAAGCTAATACCCCTGGGAATCATCAAGTTGGCAGTAACCATGGGCTCGAAGCCTTTCGAGAAGAATATGATGCTGGATTTCGTGGTAGTAGATGAAACCAGCCCATACCAGGCAATTCTAGGGAGGCCATTTATGAGGATCAGCCAATGCGTGCTGTCAACCCATTACTTGGCCCTAAAGTATCGAGTAAATGGGGCCATAGGAGTCGTAAAAGGCAGCCAAAGGGTGGCGAGGAGCTGCTACGCTGTAGCTGCCAAAGAAACTATGCAGATAACCTCACTGGACACGAGAGGGGACTCGAGGAACTGAAGGCAAGAGCCGGCCGAGAAGTTGGAGGAGGTCGAGGTGAGAGCAGGAGATCCCGAGAAGAAAGCCTGAATCGGCTCGGCTTTTAGCGAGCCGTTGAAGGAAAGGTTGGTGGAATGTCTGCGAGCACACGAAGATGTGTTCGCATGGACACACGAGGATATGCCTGGAATCGACCCAGAAGTGGCGTGTCACAGTCGGCAAGACGGAGAGATGCTAAACCAGATGAGACGTAAGAGGAGGTGAGTTAACCGGAGAGAGTACGAAGCCATCAACTGCGAAGTTGAAAAGTCGCTGAAAGCGGATTCATACGGAGGTGTCTTACCCGAATGGATCTCGAATGTAGTGTCAGTGAAGAAAGCAAATGGAAAATGGAGAATGTGTGTTGACTTCATAGATGTGAACAACGCCTGCCCAAAAGATAGCTTTCCACTACCGAAGATAGATCAATTGGTGGATTCTACGGCAGGGCACGGGCTGCTTAGTTTCATGGATGCATTCTCAGGATATAACCAAATTCCCATGCACCAATCAGACGAGGAGTGTACAGCCTTCATCACCAATCAGGGGCTGTACTGCTACAAGGTCATGCCTTTCGGCCTAAAGAATGCGGGGGCAACGTACCAAAGGCTGGTGAACAAGGTCTTCAAGCCATTGATCGGGCGGACTATGGAGGTATATGTAGACAACATGATCACCAAGTCTAAAGACGCAGAAGAGCATGTAAGGCATCTAGAGGAGACCTTCGCACTCTTAAGAAAGTACCGAATGAAGCTAGATCCAGAGAAATGTGCTTTTGGAGTGGGTTCGGGAAAATTCTTAGGATTCATGGTGAATCACAGGGGGATCAAAGCCAATCCGGAGAAGATAAGAGCGGTGTTGGAAATGAGGTCCCCGCGCAACCTCAAGGAGATACAGAGTCTGACCGGCAAACTGGCATCCCTCAACAGGTTCATATCTCGAGCCACGGATAAATGCCGAGTCTTCTTCTAGGAAATGAAGAAGGGAAGGAAGACAAAGTGGATGCCTGAATGCGAGGCGGCATTCCAGCAGCTGAAAGAGTATTTGTTGAAAGCTCCATTATTGTCAACACCTCGAGCAGGAGAGGTACTGTTTCTATACTTAGCTGTGTCCCAATGGGCAACGAGCTTGGCTTCGATAAGGGAGGAGTCGAGTGCACATGACTGCTTATTACACGAGCAAAGCGTTGATAGAAGCAGAGACCCGGTATCCATCTATGGAGAAGTGGGCACTGGCCCTGGTCACAGCGGGTCGAAAGCTGAGACCTTATTTTCAGGCACATTCAGTGGTGGTTCTAACAAACTAACCACTCCTGAAACCTCTGGGAGGATGGTAAAATGGTCAGTGGAGCTGAGTGAGTTCGACATTAATTAGCAGCCCCGAACAGCCATAAAAGCACAGTCATTGGCTGACTTCGTGGTCGAGTGCACGGCAAGGGATAAGGAGACGGAGAGCGAGCTCACACCAGGCTCCCAGGCCTCGACCAACACCTGGATAGTCACAGTAGATGGATCCTGTGGAAGTCGGGGTGCGGGAGCTGGAGTTGTGCTCCTAAGTCCAGAAGGGGCCGAGATGCAATACGCTGTGAGATTAGAGTTCGAAGTCACCAACAATCAGGCCGAGTACGAAGCTGTAATAGCGGGATTGAAGCTCGCCTCAGTAGTGAAAGCAGAAGAAGTAAAGCTTCGAACAGACTCGCAGTTGGTAACAAATCACCTCGACGAGAGCTTCCAGGCAAAGGGGGAAAAGATGGACGCCTACCTTCAGAAGGTAAGGCAGCTAATGGGGAATTTCCGAGCTGTCGAGGTGGAGCAGATTCCAAGGGGGAAGAATTTTCGAGCAGATATGATAGCTCGCATGGCAGCCGCATCGGACCCCAAATTTCCAAAATCCATCCCTTTGGAAATGAAGACCTGTTCGAGCATCGAGCAGGAGGACGAGGTGATGAGCCTATCGACGAGCAACACCTGGATGGAGCCAATCATTTCTTACCTCAAGGAAGGGACAGTGCCGGCCGATAAGAAGCAGGCAAGGAAGTTGAGGTGCAAAGCAGCCAGGTATACTCTCATCGATGGAGTCTTATATAGACGAGGGTACACTCTCCCCTTGCTGCGATGTTTAGACCAAGAGGAGGTCGATTATGTCCTCCGAGAGATACACGAGGGAGTCTGTGGAAATCATTCTGGCGCGAGGTCCTTGGCTTTCAAGGCCTTGAGGCAAGGATATTTTTGGCCTCGCATGCATCAAGATGCTCAGGAGAAGACAAGAAGCTGCAAGAGTTGCCAGAGCTTTGCCAACTACCTAACTCAGCCTCCGGAAAACCTTACGGTGATGAATTCGCCATGGCCGTTTGCTCAATGGGGAATTGATTTGATCGGGCCATTGCCGAAGGGGAAAGCATCCGCCACCCATGCCATAGTGGCGATTGATTATTTCACCAAATGGGTCGAAGTGGGAGCCTTAAGCAGCATCACGGAAGGTAAAACCACTGACTTCATTTGGAAGAATGTGATTTGCAGGTATGGGATACCCCATGCGTTAGTCACCGATAATGGGAGGCAGTTTGATAATGGCAAGTTCAGAGACTTCTGTCAGAACCTGGGAATAGAGCTGAAGTTTTGCTCTCCCTCACACCCGCAGGCCAATGGGCAAGTAGAGGCCGCGAATAAAACTATAAAACGCCTCTTGAAGACAAGACTGGGTGAGCAAAAAGGAACCTGGGTGGACGAGCTGCCTGGTGTCTTGTGGGCTTACAGAACCACGCACAAACGGCCATTGAAGAGACCCCATTCTCCTTGGTGTTCGGGCACGAAGCAGTGGTTCCTGCTGAGATAGGAATGGGGACACACCGGATAGAGGACTTCAACGAGGAACAAAACAACGAGCAGATGTGCGCAGGTCTTGACTTGCTAGAAGAAAAAGAGGGAAAGAATATCCGCTAAGATCTCAGAGTATCAACAGAGAGTGGCTCGTTATTACAACCAAAATGTACACATTCGCCGGCTCAGTGGGTGATTGGGTCTGAGGAAAATCAACCGAGCACTCGAGGACCCGAGGCAAGGTGTACTAGGACCAAATTGGGAAGGACCTTATCGAATCACTCAATTAGCGGGACAAGGAGCATACCGGCTAGCTCATCCAGACGGAAGAGAGGCCAAGAGGCCGTGGAACGCACAACTCCCGAGGAAGTATTTCCAATGAAGTCTCCTTGTATTGTAGAGTGCTAATGTAACATTTCTCTCAAAATGGGATATGTAAAAGTATAAATGTATGTAAGAATAAAAAAGCATTCATAATGTAAGTTCAAGATGAAAGACAAAAATCAAGAAGAACTCCTCGGCCGAAGTCCCAAAGCCTAAGTCATCGGTGGGCGGTGCAAGCTCGGGTCAATCGAAGACCGGAGCGGGAGTAATATCGAAGAAGCTCGAGTCAATTAAAGGCTCGAGCAAGAAGTTCAGAAGAACTCCTGGCCGAAGTCCCAAAGCCTAAGTCACTAGGCGGGATCGGTGCAAGCTTCGGTCAATCGAAGACCGGAGCGGGAGTAATATCGAAGACACGCAGGTCAATTAAAAGGCTCGAGCAGAAGTTCAACAAGAACTCCTTGGCCAGAAGTCCCAAAGCCTAAGTCACTAGGCGGGACGGTGCCAAGCTCGGGTCAATTGAAGACCAGAGCAGGAGTAATATCGAAGACACGCGAGTCAATTAAAGGCTCGAGCGAAGTTCATGAAGAACTCTCGCCGAAGTCCCGAGCCTAAGTCACTAGGTGGGACGGTGCCAAGCTCGGGTCAATTGAATACCAGAGCAAGAGTAATATCGAAGACACACGGGTCAATTAAAAGGCTCGAGCGAGGTTCAAGAAGAACTCCTCGCCGAAGTCCCAAAGCCTAAGTCATTAGGCGGGACGGTCAAGCTTCGGGTCAATCGAAGACCGTAGTAGAGTAATATCGGAAGAAGCTCGAGTCAATTAAAGGCTCGAGCGAAGTTCAAGAAGAACTCCTGGCCGAAGTCCCAAAGCCTAAGTCACTAGGCGGGATCGGCGCAAGCTCCGGTCAATTGAAGACCAGAGCAGGAATAATATCAGAAGACACGCAGGTCAATTAAAAGGATCGAGCAAAAGAAGCTCGCGAAGAACGCTACGGCCAGAACTCCTAAAGCCTAAGTCTTAGGCGGGACGGTGCCTAGCGAGGGTCAATTAAAAGGCCCGAGCAGAAGCAGCTCGCGAAGAACGCTATGGCCAGAAGTCCCAAAGCCTAAGTCTTAGGCGGGACGGTGCCTAGCGAGGACCAATCATAGGTCCGAGCAGGAGCAGAAGTTCAAGAGGAACTCCTTGGCCAAATGTCCAAAGGCCTAAATCCTAGGCTGGGCCATGCCCGGCAAAACTGATTACAAGTGAAGAAAATTCATGAATAATGCTAAAGCCAAAAGTCCTAAAGCCTAAGCTTTTGGCGGGACAGTGTCTAGCTAGAGCCAAATGTAGACTCGAGCAAGTTGAATGAGCTCGCAGAATAAACATAAGGCTTTAAACCAAGTCAAAGCAAAATTCTACCATGCATAGCTTAAAAGCATTACACAGGGCATAAGAGAAAATAGAAAGTCCAACACTTAGAAATTTTCTACTTAGCAAATGTATTCAAACTCAATTCAATATAGAAGACAAGAGCATGTGCACATGAGCATTCAATAGAGTTGTTCAACATGTATCTTTTTATTTCATTGAAATAATTACATATGTAAAAAAAAAAAAAAGAAAACAAGTCATTCTAGCAGGAGGAGCATCCTCAGCAGGAGGAAGAGCAAGACCAAGAAGAGGAACGCCATCAGCAGCAGCAGGAGGACCACCAAAGATCCGCAGGAGGGGCGGGAGGAAGGACATCGCCAGGAGCTTCAGCAGGAGGGGCATTGGAAGGAGAGGAGCCGGCTCTCCGACAACACCTGGGGCTCTGATGAAGTAGCCTGTGGTTGCTCATGTATTCGGCCACATACCCTTCAACCTTGGACATGCTCGGCCTCGGGTATGCCTTGCCAAAGCATACATGAGGCGATCGTAGCTGAGTCCGCCTCAATGTTGTACTCGATGAGCGAGTCGGACCTTCGTAGTATCAATTTGCCCTCGAAGACGAGCAGCTTCTCCTCCATGAGCTGCTCGTAACAAAACTTCTGAGTGTCCAGATCCTTCCGAGCGTGCTTCAATTCATTCTTGGTGTCAGTCAACTCCCTCTCAAGCTCAGAGGCCTTGGAGTCAGCCACTGCTGTTTTCTCTGCAAAGTTTATATTCTCGTCCAGCAGCTTCTGATTTTCCTCCTTCAGCTCGTTCACAGCCTGCTCCAAGCTCTGAACCTGTGCTCAAAGTTCATCCTGGGAACCTTGAGTTATCTTATTAAGCCTGGTCGCAGATGCCAAAGCTCGGGAGGAGAGCCGCTGGAAGATACTGAACAGTGCATCAGGAGTGCAGGACTCTATCTCATCTAGGAATCTGCTGGTCAGCTCCTCATTGAAAGCCCTCTGGTAGGGCTCAGAACGGCCAGGCTGACTCTGCTCCTGCACACTGCCGGGTTGAGGTTGAGCTGGAGCAGCGGTCCTTTGTCTCCTGCGAGGAGGACCCTCCTCGCCTCTCCGGCTGGTCGAGCGGAAGAAGTAGCTCCAGCAGAGTGGGCGGAGCACTCGGTCTCGCCGAGGTCTTTTGAGGTGCTCGCACCTTCACCGTCCCCACTCGCTTATGCAACATCTCGCGCATCCTGCTGCTCATTTCTCCACTTGGTACTAAATTGGACTCCAAAAAGTTCTGGGGCGTCAACAGCTCCTTGCACGAGCTCGCGTTTGTAAGAACAGATCACACACGTGCTCGAGTCGGTCCCCAATCGAATAAGAAGCACCCCGGAAGTCTGCAGACACGACCAAAGCAGTAGTAATGAGAATGCATACAAGCGGAAAATTAAAAGTAAAATCTACAAGACGGATAAACGACCGGAGTGCAAAAGTGTCGCGGATCGGAGCGACCCCTCGCCACGGAGTGCAGCTTGCCCCACTCTCCCCAACGAAGAAGAATTTGCTCTTCCAGCTGCCACCGGAGGCTCGGGAGATCAGTAATGGGCTTTTTATCCTTCAGTCGGAGGTAAGGTAATACCAACCAAAGATCCTTCGGGCTACACTTCACCGGTAGAGGTGTCTCGATTTCCCTACCGAGGGTTCACCCAAATCACAACGTTTCCACAAAACAAAGAGTCCTGAAAGGACCCTCCACCCATTCGAGTTCAGCTGCCTGGGCCGACGTGAACCCGCATGTAACCCGACCAAAATAAGGCTGCAGAGGCGCCTAACCCCCATTTGAAACACTCCAGTAGAAGGTCGTATACCCTGGGGACGACTGGGATCTCACCTGCCCGGCAACCTTAGAACTACACTATCGGGTATGTCATAAGTTTCCCTAAGTCTATTCAACTCCAATTGGGTGGTTTCACATCCTAAGTGATCTATGGGTATTCCCCACGCCGGACCTCCGACCGGCCCTCGCCTCCCGACGCGGCCAGGTCTCACTGATTGGTAATTCCTCCTGGGACTAGAATCCCTCACGGGATTATACTAAGAGGTCAGTGCCTCACTAGAAGAGGATGAATCCTCCGTGACATCCTACGGCCCGCTGGGATTGGACATCTTCTGAGGGTGTTAACTAATAGAGTTCAGATGGGAAGAAACAGAGTGGTGAAACGGAAGATCGGGTCAGTACCGAACACGAAAGGAAGTGTGGTTGGCCGAAGCCGCCTTGACGTAAAGAAGAAGACTCAGTAAGCAATGGAGAGCAGATGAATTTTGAATTTGAACTAAAAATAAGCAAATAGAGGGAACAATGAAGAAGTCGGGGGTTTTTAAAGAGGAGGACGCGTCCCTTCGACTGGCGGCGAGTGTTTCGAGGGACACGACCTTTCATGTCACGCCTCTTCGAATTTCAAATGCACGGTTGGATCAACCCACGTGTCCCGCCTTAAATGCGAAATGATTAAAGTGGGAAATGTGGGGAAGAGTAAAAGGTCGTGAAATTCGACCATCATTAATGAGTTTCCAGTCTTATCTCGTTTCACTTAAAAGACTAGAAACTGGGACCGGTGTTTGGGTAATATCGGGCAGGTCTCCTCAAGGCCCTTTCAGCTCGAATAAAGCACCCCGAGGACACCTTAGCTCGAGCGTAAGGCCGACTACTCGCGATAAAGACGACCTCACCGGACGCCTCTCCGGGTGAGGTCGTGGAATTCAGAGCCGCGCGAGCCCCGAGCACTCCTCAGCCTACTCGAGGTCGTCCACCTCGGTCAAAGCCGGTCAAGGTCGAGGACTGGGCACTCCTTTCCTGCTCGCAGACGGTGAGCTCCCGAGCACAACTGGGTTGTCTGGTCACAAGACGAAGGAAAAGCAAGACCCGGCCCAGGGCAGCCCGACCCATTTTCTCGAAATCCTGGCACACCTTTTAATGTCTGACCAGGGCCCTACGAGGTATGGTGGCGATACTATTGCCAATGGTCGAGACATGCCCCCACGGCGTCATCATTCCTAGCGCACACTCCGACATGGTGGTCCGCCACGTGAACCGGACTAAGGAGATAGCCACTCATCCCCAGGGAATATTACGCCAATCCCGGCTGTCAGAGGGACCTAGACACCACCAACATGGGAGTGAACAGCCAGGAAATGGAAAGAGCGGGAAAAATGGAGTATAAAAGGAAACGAAGGGGAACGTTACAAGGGTTGAAAATTCTAATTCAGAAAGGATCCGTAAACTCATACAGGTTCTTCCTATTCTAATTCCACTTATCTGGATTCTTTGAAAACACAATATTCATTCAAAAAGGGAGGGCGAAAAATATCCCTTTTATCTTTCCGGTCTCCTTCATTAAAGGAGATGATCGTTCTGGAGAAGACAGTAGAACAGGAAGAAGAAGGCAGACCTGCTCGAGCTCAAGCTAACCATGAGCTGAGGTTTCTGGATACTGTAGCTATCCGCGAGCAGAAGGTTCGAGACACTGTTTTGAGGCACTGTTCGAAGGTTCGAGGCACTATTGAAGACACGCGGGAAAAACAGCATCAACACATGGCCTCTACGTAAACCTGCGCAATGAGTTTCCATAATCTTCAAAAGATCTGCTAGCTTTGGGTGAACCGTAATTAAAACTCAAATATAGTTGAGCTTGAGTTCTTATTTCTGGTTTGACACAATATATATAGATTGAAGTGACCAACGATAAAGATAATTGATCAACGGCTAAAGTTTTATTGTACATAAATAGTGAAGATTAAGGGCTACGGCTAAATTGCACGTGCAAAATGTAGGAGCATTACATTGATCCACAAGGAAAAAAAATTACTGTAAAAAGAAGAAGAGAAATCGATTTGATAACTATCTGCTACAATTTCTACAAATGTTAATTCTGTGGATATAAGTTTGTAACCCTTTTTTACTTGAGGTAATTAATTATACCTTCCAGTTTTGTAGTAGAGAAACTTTACACGGTTCTCTAGTCGATCCTCTTATTTGTCATGAATATAAAAATAGTAGGGGATGATGTATATGCATGGCTTTCATACAACTCTCAATATCATATATAGTGATTCTAATTGGTTCATAAATTATGGACAAAATCAGCATGAAATCACTTCACGTAGGTGATTAATTATACACATATTAATGCTATTTGAGCATAGAATGATCGATGTTGTAATTCTTCTGGAATGTTATTTTAAGACACTGGACAAAGTTGATCATGATGATATGTAAGAGGCATGCAATAAATAAGACTACCATAAATATAAACTAGATCGTATATTTCAACTGAAGATATTGGACAAAAACCATTATAGAATTAATTAATTATATTAATTAAGGAATATTTAATTTTCATGGAATGACCATTATAATAAAGTGGGTTGGGTTCGGACTTTAATAAACTTAATTTTTGGTACCTTACTACTATAATATGACATTTATTAAGATGTATATGGATATGGGATATGAATCTGATCAGGTGTGTGCAGTCGCGCACGCTTGTAGTGTCGCGATTTCATTAGCCGGCGCACACTTGAGCACGACCCTATAAATATAACCTGATAGATCAAGATATTGAACAAAGCCATATGAGGTAATGGAGATAATGGATAATTATGAAGTAATCAGAGGGGGAAATTTTTGGCTAGCTTCGGGTGAACAGTAATTAAAACTCAAATATAGTTGAGCTTGAGCGAGTCCTTATTTCTGGTTTGACACGAAATATATTGATTCAAGTAGCCGACGGTAAAGATAATTGATCAACAGCTGGAGTTTTATTGTACATAAGTAGTGAAGATTCAGGGCTGCGGTTAAATTGCATGTGCAAAACAAAAAACAAAAATTTACTGTAAGAAGAAGAAGAGGAATCGATTTGGTAACCAGCTGCTGCATTTTCTACAAATTTTAATTTTGTGGATTTGAAATACTCACCCTTTCAGATACAATTAACTGATCCTCTTATTTGTGATGTATATAAAAATATTAAGAGATTATATAAAGCATGGACAATTCTCAATATCATATATTGGGATTCTATTTGGTTTATAAATTATGGACAATGTCAACATGAAATCACTTTGCATAGGTGATTAATTATACACATATAAATTCTACTTTTAGCGTAGGAAGAATTCTTATGGAATATTCTTTTAAGATACTCGACAAAGTCTATCATGATACGAAAGAGGTGCATAATTAATATGTCAACCATAAATATAAACCAGATCGCACATATCAATTGAAGAAATTGAACAAAAAAAAATTGAGTAATAATTAATTTTTATGGAAAGACTATTATAAAATATTGGCTCAGTTCGAATAGCATTTACGTTTGGGCAATGCCGAGCAGACCCCCTCGAGAACAATCCAGCCAGAGCAGAAGACCTAATCTCTAGCACAAAGATACCCCTGCTCAGTGTTAAAGCTGGTCGAGGTCAAGTGTTCCAAGGCTGGTCAGATCCCGATCTTCCCATCCTGCTTGGGTAAAGGAAACCCTCGACCACCGAGAAAGACCTGGTCGCGTTACGGGAAGCACTATGAACAAAGGGAAACCGAAGCTCAAGCAAAGCAGTCCTAAGCATGGCGGCCCTTCTCCCAACAACTTATCACAACGATCGATGATCGATGGACACGCCGTAGGGTTTCATCACTGTTACTGATGACAATGCACACCTCCACAATGTTATCATTTTACACAAAACTACACTGCATCATCATTTGGTCACGGGAACCCATAGCCGTCTGACATCCCATACCCTTAGGTTCTGCCGCAGTAACCCATAGTCGTCGAGAGACGCGGGCACAATTAATGCAAAGAATGGCTCCCAAGCAAAGGAGGGCGGGAAAACAGAGGGATAAATACTAGACGAGGGACAAGTTAAAAGGACTTTTGATTCCAACTCTAATTTTTCTGTCCAGATTCTAGTTTTCTCTTTTCTCCGAGCCTCTCATTTTTTCGGTCCCTCAGATTAAGAGGGATTCCAAAAGAATCAACTCGTCATTGACTTGAGCGTGGGAGGGTTTTTGCCGGAAAAACATCCGGTGATTCTTTTTGTGGACGCAGATTGGAAGACATCACCGGTCCAATGAACGGAGAAAACAAATAAATTTTGTTTTTATAAAGCTCATGAAGAGATGGACAAACCACTTAGATAAACCTCTTAGGTGAGAATGCTCTAAAGTAAAAAAAGTTCCTATGATCATATTCTAAGATAAACCACTTAGGATCATACGTGGCAAGGCTCGAATGCCCAAAAGATTTCATGGTTTTTAGGATTCTATCATAAGATAATGCACCTAAGATAAACTTCCTATATTCCAAGGTTTCTATGATCCTAGGATCTCAGGAAAAAAAAAATTAAGATTAAAACACTTTCTCCTTTGATCTGATCGACAAGCTTGCATATTTATGTGTCAATCAGTATAAGAACAATAAGTCAAGTGTTGATAGATGTCAGAAAAACAATGACGCTTGTCATCAAAGTAACTTGGACTCAAGTCAAATCAATTTCATCTATAAATATGCCCTCTATTCTCACTTAAAGGTAAGAAAAAATTGACTCAAAAAGGGAAATATTGACTTTTTCTCTCTAGATTTTCTATCATAAGTTCATATTTCTAAAAATCTGGTGACTAACTTGATCATCATTGTTTTCTTGTGTTTGTAGAGCATCATACACAAAGACATCCTCATATACTAATTAGGAAGTTGACTCATAGGAGAAAATTCAAACGCCCATTAAGATCACCCCAAAGGTTAAATTCATCATCGTTGGATTCAACAATGAGGAAGCCTAATACTAAGGGGGCCATCCTTAGTTGGAATTACCACCTAGTAAATTGGGATAAAATTTGCTCCACACAAACAGTATTTAAAATTAAAAAAAAAAATCTGTCAGCAAACAAGGATCCCAATTTATGTAAGCTCTTTGTCTTCTATACTTTCTTCAAAGACAACAACTTAATAAAAATCAAAAATAAAATTTCATTTTAGTTTCAAGCATTCTTTAGATTTGAAAATTTAATTTAAAAACAGTTTGGATTGCCCAATTTTATTTGTCATCACTTAATTAATTTGTGGTGAATTTAATTAGTAGAAAGAATATAATTGTTTGATTGACTGCTTATGGTAATAAAATATTTGGAATGTTTAGTTTTGTTTCTTACTCATTGAAATTTATGTTTGTTTAAATAAAAATGTAAGTAGTTCGAAGAATTTCGTGGAATGGATAATCTGATCTAACAAAGAGTTGCTCATCTAATTTTTCCTAACCGTTTAAGATGATAAGACGGGCAAATATATGACAAAATTTAAAATTATATATCATTTGAAATATGTTGATTAAAAAATTTAAAATCAAAGAATTTACTTGGGCGATTTCAATAGTAGCTAAGAAGCGCATGTTCCACCACTTTTATCAAAAAAGAAATTAAAAGCCTATTTAATCTGTGTTGCATTTTATAAATTATGGAAAACATTAACATGAAATCACCTATGTAGGAGATTAATTATATACCTATAATTGCTATTTGAGCATAGAATGATCCATTTCGTAATTATTATGAAATGATGGTCATTTATCTTGCCGTGTCGTGTCAATCTATTTATTAATTCTGTAAATATTTATTAACACTAATAAGGAAAAATCATGTTCATATCATGTAATCTTGTCGTGACCCATATTACCACTTTTAGGTTGATTATTACTACTTCTAAGCTAAAATATGGTCTTAATTAAAGGAAATTCCTTATGAATAGAAGAATATTATCTTAGCATATGCTTTAACGATTATGCTATTCTTCTAATTTACACAATCCAATTCTAACAAACTAACATTAATTGATATGTCATTATGCTTTATGTTTAAAATATGATAATTTGAAAAGGGAGATTGTCAATTTCTCCCTTACTATATTCAATATATATCATTTACCTCCCTGCTGTTTTTTTAATAGTCAATAACCTCCCTGACAGTATAAGTTTACAATATTATCGTTATTTTGAAATACACTTTTATTCAATTTATTATAAATTAAATAAATCACATGAATAAAAATAAAACTATAAAAATTAAGTATTAAAAACAAGAAATATATGTTTTATTGTGAACAAAAATTAATATAAAATACTTTTCTCGTAACTTTTTATTTTATAAACATTTTCTTATAATAAATATTTTAAAATTAAATGTAAAAGGCACTAAAAAATTTATTAATTATTTTATAATAATTTTTTATTTATCATTCAAGTTTCTTATAATAATTTTTTTTTATATTTTCATCATTTTATAATAATTTTCTTATATATTTATCATAAGAAAATATTTATAAAATAAAAAAGTACAAGAAAAATATTTTATTATTACTTTTTTTACAACAAAACATATATTTCTTGCTTGGTCGCTCTCAATATCCTTATTTATGGTCGGTCCAAAATATGATACTACCTTCTGGTCGCTAGTTGCTCGAGCAGGATTCCCAACTGGTTCCAACGTTTTTCTGTTCACTGAAGCGATGGTATCTACTGCCTTCGGGTTTGCTCTTTTTTGGTTCTCCCGCTCTTAGAGAAAGAACAGGAAAAGCAGAGAAATAATAGTAAAGGAAAAAAGTCAAAGATCTGTTTACCTCTCCCTTCATCTGATATTTATCCCCTTTATACCGTCATACTTGCCTGGGCGCTCTCCTCTGCATTCATTGTGCCTGCGCCTTTCTGACAGCTATGGGCCACAGTGACACAACTTGGGGGAGTGGGACGCCTGACGGTTATGGGTCACCGTGATGAAATGATGATATTGTAGGGGTGTGAGATGATTATCGGTAACAGTGACGAACCTCTATGGCGTGGGGGTGCCTGTCAATTATCGATTGTCATGACAAGAGATTACGTTGTGGGAGCGTCTAGTGGCTACTCTCTTCTTCTTGGAGAGGAACGTTCACTGTCTTGAACTACAGATGCGGAGCTGCCATGCTAGAGTTTAGCTTTGCTCGAGGTTTGGTCTCCTCCTATTCCTGATGCTGCTCATATTGTGACAAGTGCTCGCCTGACGGCTGTGGATAGTTCTGCTCTTTCTAACTTTGCTCGAGCAAGATGCGAGCATCTGAGCCCCACCAGCTTTGATCATTTGACCCCGACCAGCTTTTACACCAAGCAGGGGTGTCTTCGTGCTAGCGATCAAGTCTTCTGTTGTGGCTGGTTTACCCTCGAGCAAGCCTGCTCGGCATTTCCCAAACACCAATCCTCCAGTTTCTAGTCTTGAGAGTGAAGCGGGATAAGACTATAAATTACTTGTTCGAGCAGGTTTCCCCCCTTTTTACTTTTTTACGATGAGCTGTCCGTTTCTTCCGTCTGTTGGCGTGACTCGCTTTCCCCTTTCTAAATCCTTAATTTCACCGTTTTCTATTTTCTTATCTCCTTACATTTCTTAAAGTTGTAGTCCGCCGCTTGCAAGTGAAATCTACCTTATCGATTCATGATCGTTGCCATCTCGCACTAACCAAATCAATCTTAAGTATAAACTCTTTGAATTCTTCTTCTCGTTCTCATCATTTTTGTTTTGTGGGTTTTTGTCCTATTTGGCAGACTGTAGTCTTTAGGAAGAACGTCTACCACACAACAACCCAGAAGGATGTCGCTTGAAGAATCTCCTTCTTTAGTGACTCATCGGGCCGATAAGGGGTTGTAATAAGAGACCCAAGTCCCAAAGAGGTCGTTTATACTACCGGCGATTCCGTTGAGGGTGAAGTTCTATAAGAAACCCGGCTAAGTAAAAGGCAAAGGACCGGTCAAAGGTTGAAGGTCGAGTCATTTGCCATTGATTACATGAGGTGTGAAACCACCCAACAGGATCTAGATAGGCTCAAGGCCACTTACCCTATCTCTGCCAACTTTGACCTTCATCTTCCTAGCAAGAATAACACTCTCAGATGCCCTCATCGTGGGTATGTTACCCTCTACCTCGAGTGCTTTAGGTGGGGTGTTAGGTTACCCTTACAGCCTTATTTTGCCTGAGTCCTCTCCCAGTTGCACTTGGCACCAGGGCAACTGAATCCAAATGAGTGGAGGGTCTTATCTGGGCTATACGTCTCATGGAATTGGTGTAATCTGGGTGAGCCGGTGGTAGATGAAATAAAGCACCTCTACTAGCTGAAAAGCTGCCCAAAAGATGCGGACTAGTATTACTTCACCTCCAGCTCCAAGGGCAAAAAACCCATCACTAACTCCCTACCTCCGGTGGCAACTGGAAGAGTAAGTTCTTTTTAGCCGGGGGGAACTAGGGCGAGCAGCCTCTACCATCGAAGAAATTCCCTAAATTCCTTCTTGCTTTTGCACTCTAGGTCATTTGCTGGTCATTATACTTTCTGATTTGTTTCTCTTCTTACCATTTCTTATTGTCATTTTTGGTCTTTTGCAGTTTCTTGAAGTGGAGCTAAAGTTGCACGTAGACACTGCCTTGGACAACACTAGCTCGTGCAAAAAGTTATTGACTCCCAAAAATCTTATCGAGTTCAGCTTAGTGTCCGAGGAAGAAGACATAAGCAACATCCTTGCTTAATTGAATAAGCACTCTAGCACTGTTGAGAGCCCGAGCATCTCCTCTGCTCCATCTAAAAGGTCCGAGTTGACCTTACTGCTTCCTCCTCCTGAAAGCGAGAGAGCAGTTGGAGAAGCTCCTCTAAGGGGTCCTAGCACCGCTCTTCCCGTCAGGTGGAGAGAGCTGCCATGGTGGAGTCAAAGGCATTCCAGCTCGATAAGGAGCTGTTCATGGTTAGGGACGAGCTCGTGAGTGCTAGGAAAGATCTCTATGTCCAGAGATTTTCCTTTGAGAGACCATAGAAGCTGAGACTTCTCGCCTTTAGAGCAAAGTGGACTCCTTGGGTAGTTAGCTTACGGAGGAGTATAACAAGTGGCTGACATTCTGCTATGAGTGCATCATGTCCGTCTTGGGTAAAAAATACCCCGAGCTAGACATGTCCTTGGATGCCTACATGAACGAGCAGGATGCCAGGAGCCAGGAACCAAATGATCCCCCTTCGCATGTGGAAGTTGTCGCTGTAAGACCTGAAGAGGCTGCTCCTCCCACCGAGGAGGCTAAAGCTGCTCCCACTACCGATAAGGATCCTCAGGCTGCTTCCTCTTCTCAAACCCCCGATCTAACTGCTAGCTCATCTGTCCCAGCTTCTTGATTGATTTTGATTATTTTTTTTAATGTATTTGTAAGCTTCGACGAATTGAACTAAATGAAATAAAGAAAGTAGATTTTCCACTTTTGCCTTAGTGCCTTTAATTTGCTCCAAATTTTCTGCGGGATAAATTTTCCCTTGTCCTTGGGACTCTGGCATATTTTGTTCGTTTTGCTCATTTGCAAAGATGTGAGCAACTCAACTTACCCCTTATGTACTTCAGATTCTTTGCCTTACCACGAACAGGCTTTGAGATGTCCATCCGTAGCCCCCTTTTTGGAAAGCTTATCTTGCTCGAGCCCATCCCGGCTATGCTTGGCTCTTTGTCATGCCTTTGGTAGGCTTCGAGACTTATGGCCTTAGCTTTTATTCGTGACCTCATCTTACTCGAGCCAACTTTGGCGTTGCATGGCTCTTTGTCTCACCTTGGGCAAGCACTAAGACTTATGGCCTTTGCTTTTATTTGCGAGCTCATCTTGCTCGAGCCGTTTTTGTTTATGCTTGGCACTTTGTCTCGCCTTGGCTAGGCTTTGAGAATTATGGCCTTAGCCTTTATTTGCAAGCTTATCTTGCTCGAGCCATTTCCGGCTATGCTTGGCACTTTGTATCGCCTTGGGTAGGCTTAGAGAATTATGGCCTTAGCCTTTATCTGTGAGCTTATCTTGCTCAAGCCGTTTCTGGCTACGCTTGGCACTTTGTCTCGCTTGGGCAGGCTTTGAGACTTATGGCCTTAGCTTTTATCTACGAGCTTATCTTGCTCGAGTCGTCTCTGGCTATGCTTGGCACTTTGTCTTGCCTTGAGGAGGCTTTGAAACTTATGGCCTTAGCTTTTCTTTGCAAGCTTATCTTGCTCGAGCCGTCTCTGGCTATACTTGGCACTCTGCCTCACCTTGGGCAGGCTTTGAGACTTATGGCCTTAGCTTTCATTTGTGAGCTTATCTTGCTCGAGCCGTTTCTGGCTATACTTGGCACTTTATCTCGCCTTGGGTAGGCTTTGAGACTTAAGGCCATAGCTTTCATTTGTTTTCATAAGCTTTGACTTGCTTCAAATTGAATCGATTCTACAAGTGCTTCCCCTTGCTTTTATTTATGAACAATATTTTACATATTCTGACTTAAAGGAAGTTGAATATTGTCATTTCTATACCAGGGAACTTACTGGAAATACTTCATCAGATGCTTTGCATTCTATGGTCTTTTGACCTCTCGTCCATCCGGATGAGCTAGTCTGTATGCCCCTGGACCGGCCACCTACGAGACCCTATAAGGACCCTCCCAATTTGAGCCCAACACCCCCTGTTTGGGATCTTTAGTGCTCTGGTTTACTCTCTTAAGTACCCAGTCCCCCACCTTAAACCGGCAGATGTGCACGTTCTGGTTGTAGTAGCGAGCTACTCTCTGCTAATATTTTTCCGTCTTTATTGCCGACCTCTCCCTTCTTTCTTTCAACAGATTTAAATTTTTACAAATCTGCTCGTTCTGGTTGTAGTAGCGAGCCACTCTCCGTTGATATTCTGGCTCCTTTATTGCCGACCTCTCTCTTTTTTCTTCCAGCAGATCTAAATTTGTACAAATCTGCTCATTGTTCTACTCCTCATTGAAATGTTTTGTCTGATGCGTGCCTACCCTTATCTTTGCCGGGTTTAATGCTTCGTGCCCAAACACTATAGCAAACAGTGTCTCCCCTGTAACGGTCTTGTATGTGGTTCTATAAGCCCATAACATGCCAGGCAGCTCATCCACCCATGCTCCTTTCTGCTCTCCCAGTCTGGTTTTCAAAAGACATTTTATAGTTTTTTTCACAACCTTTACTTGCACATTTGCTTGTGGATATAATGGCGAGAAGAACCTCAACTATATTCCCATGTTTGCGCAGAAGTCTCTGAACTTGTTGTTGTCAAACGTGGGGGATTCCGTACATGCAAATCACATTTATCTAGATAAAGTCAGTAGTTTTGCTTTTCCTAATGCTTTTCAAGGCCTCTGCTTTAACCCATTTAGTAAAATAATCAATCGAAACCACGGCGATATGTCACGGATGCTCTTCCTTTTGGCAGCGATCTAATCAGATTAATTCCCCATTGGGCAAATGGCTAGAAGTACCCTTGCCTCAAGACCTTAAAAGCTAAAGATCTTGCACCAGAGTGGTTTCCACAAATCCCCTCGTGTACTTCGCTGAGCACGTATTCGTCTTCTTCCTCGTCCATGCAGCGTAACAGTGGCAGGGACTATCCTCGTCTGTACAACACCCCTTCGATCAGTGCATTCCTTGCTGCTTGACACCTCAGCTTTCTTGCTTGCTTTTTATCGGCAGGTACTGTCCCTTCCTTAAGGTAGAAGACAATCGGGTCCATCCAAGTGCTGCTCGAGGTCACGTTAATCACCTCATCCTCCTGCTCGATGCTCAAGCTGGACATGATCTCCACGAGAATTGACTTGGGCATTTTAGGGTTGGACATAGCGGCCATTTGTGCTATCATATCTGCTCAAAAGTTTTCTGCCCTTGAAATCTGCTCTACCTGCACTGTTAGAAACTTCCCAACTAATTGCCTCACCTTCCGAAGGTAGGCCTCCATCTTCTCACCTTTCGCTTGAAAGCTTTCGTTAAGGTGATTTACCACTAACTTGGAATTTGTTCGAATCTTCACTTCCTCTGCCTTCACCACTAATGCAAGTTTTAGTCCTGCGATGATGGCCTCGTACTCAGCTAGGTTGTTAGTGGCTTTAAACTCGAGCTTCAAAGCATATTGAATTTCTACCCCTTCAGAGCTAAGCAGAACTACCCCTGCTCCTACTCCTTGATCCCCACACAATCCATCCAGTGTAATAACCCAAACTTTTCCTATAATATGCTCTCCCACTACTTGCTCGTTTCTGTGCCTTTATTTGATTCTGTACACTCAGCCACAAAGTCGGCCAGAGCTTGCACTTTAATTGTTATCCAGGACTGATAGCTAATGTCAAATTCGCTGAGCTCGATCGACCACTTCACCAACCGACCTGAGGTCTCTGGCTTATGCAGGATTTGTCTAAGTGATCGGTTAGTCAAGACTACTATTGAGTGCACATGGAAATAAGGCCTCAACTTCCGAGCTGTTGTTACCAATGTGAGCGCCCATTTCTCTACCTGTGGATACCGAGCTTCAGATTCCAATAAAGCTTTGCTCGTGTAATACACAAGGTTGACTTCTCCTGCTCGCAGAGTTGATAGTAATGGGGCCTTTAAAAAGTACTCCTTCAACTGCTGAAATGCCGCCTCACATTCTGGGGCCCACTTTATCTTTCTCGCCTTTTTTATCTTTTGGAAGAAGACGTGGCACTTGTCCATTGCCCGGGAGATGAACCTGTTTAAGGTTGCCAGTTTACCCGTAAGACTTTGTATCTCCTTAAGAGTGCGTGAGGACTTTATTTCTACTACCTCTCTTATTCTTTCTGGTTTGGCCTCAATTCCACTGTTACTGACCATAAAACCTAAGAACTTCCGACAACCCACTCCAAATGCACACTTCTTTGGGTTAAGCTTCATTCTGTACCTTCTCAATAGTGCGAAGGTCTCTTGTAGATGCTTGACATGTTCTTCCACACCCTTGGGCTTGGTGATCATATTATCCACGTAAACTTCTATTGTGCGGCCAATCAAAGGTTTGAAGATCTTGTTCACCAACCTCTGATATGTTTCTCCCACATTCTTTAAGCCGAAGGGCATGACCTTGTAGCAGAACAGACCTTGATTGGTGATAAAGGTCGTGCATTCCTTGTCCTGCCCATACATGGGGATTTGATTGTAACCCAAAAATGAGTCCATGAAGCTGAGCACACCGTGTCCGGCCGTAGAGTCAACCAGCTAGTCTATCTTCGACAATGGGAAATTGTCCTTAGGACATGCTTTGTTTAAGTCTGTGAAATCCACTCACATCCTCCATTTTTCACTTGCCTTCTTCACTAGTACCACGTTTGAGATCCATTCGAGGTAATTAGCTTCGCCTATGAATCTCGCCTTTAACAGCTTCTCCATTTCGTTATTTATGGCGTCATATCTTTCCTGGTTGACATACCTCCTCCTCTGCTTTATTGGCTTTGCATCTCTTCTCACTGCTAGCTTGTGGCATGTCATCATGTGACCAGGCGAACAAATCAGAATGGGCTCGCAAGCACTCGACCAGACTCTTCCTCAACTGCTCGCTTATGCCCGAGCCGATCTTAACCTTCTTCTCCTAGTCGTCAGGTCTTATCAAAATGTCCTCCAATTCTTCAGTGGGTTCTTGTCCCCCTTTCTTTGACTCACCCCTAGCATCCAATGATGTCACCTGCATCGCTTTCTTAGCCGCTATTGCATAACAGCTTTTCACGACCCTCTGATCGCCCTACCGCTCCGTTTATATGATATTTCAATGCTAGGTAGTGGGTGGACATCACCGATTGACTGATCCTCATGAACGGCCTTCCCAATATCGCCTGGTAAGGGCTAACCTCGTCCACAACCACGAAGTCAAGCATCATATTCTTCTCAAAGGGCTATGAGCCCATGGTCACTGGCAGATTCACAATTCCTAGGGGGGTCAGCCTTCCTCCACCGAATCCTTTCAAGGAGGTGTTCATGTGCTCGAGCCTTGCATCTGTTATTCCCATCTCATCCAGGATGGACTTGAAGAGAATGTCTACTGTACTTCCCGAGTCCACCAAAATCCAGTTGAGCTCTCTATTTGCAACATTTTCTTTTACCACAAATGCATCCGCGTGGGGATATAGGACCACATGCTTGTCTTCCTCCGTCCGCATGATCGAAACTTGTCTGGTTCTGGCTTTCTTTGCAGCAGGCATAGTGAGCAAAAGCTCCCAATTAGCAGAAGCATATCTACTATAGTTTTTCCTGGCTCTATTCGAATCTCCTACCATCGTCGGCCCTCCTGCTATCACCCTCACAGCAGGTTGTTCGCTGTCCATATCACAAGCCTGGTTATCCTTTGCCATTGGCCACTCTACTACCGAGTGTCCTCCATCAATAAATTCATCCAGGTACCGATTTCTTACTAGATTCTCCACCAGGTTCTTTAGATCGCGGGGGGATTACGGGACGGGTTACCACTGAACTGACAGTAATCCCTCGGGTCCCTGCTCAGAGACCTGCGGAGTGGGGTGTGACCCACTCGTGGTTGATGGGTCCTCTAGTAAGGGTTGTAAGGAGCAACCTGGTTCCTTGTCCCTCTGGAAGTAGACAAATCCTGAGCAGGCCCCCCTTTTTCCCTATACTTTGCTTCACCGCGTTGCTCGCTCCTCAACTTTGCGACTTTTTCCTCCTCAATCATGATATCCATCTTCATCTGCTCGTATGCGTCAAAATATGAGCTGATCGAGAGACTCCACAAATTGTACTTGGGCCTTCCCATCCTCACCCCCTTCTTCAATCCTTTTAACGCCTATGGGTGATTGATACTCCGAGATCTAAGACTGCCCGGTAGTATCTCTTGACGAACTCTGAGAGGGACTCCCTCTCTTTCTGTTTGATCTTAGCTAACTCCATCATATTGTCTTCGGGAACTACTACCCCTGGACCGCTTCTACAAACTCCATGCACATCTGCTCGAAGCTATGA
This sequence comes from Murraya koenigii, assembly GCA_025617385.1. Classification (NCBI taxonomy): domain Eukaryota; kingdom Viridiplantae; phylum Streptophyta; class Magnoliopsida; order Sapindales; family Rutaceae; genus Murraya; species Murraya koenigii. The sequence goes on from CM046812.1 coordinate 11,101,247, forward strand.
ATGCTCCCCTACGGTAATTTGCGGTACCATTCTCCCACTCGCCCTTCCAAGGTCAGTGGGAAGGCTCTACATATTTGGCCTGCAGTCAAGCCCTCGACTCCGGTTATATCATTGAAATGCTCGATGTGCACCAACGGATCACTTTTCCCTTAAAACTTTAAGTCGGAAAATAAAAATCCCGAGGATTGTGACACTCATTGTCCAACATGATCCTCCAATTCGAGGTTTTCCCATTTCCTCAGATATCATCAATGACCTAAGCCAGCCTGCGGACCTCCCCCTCCAACTGGCACATGTTCCGGTGCTGTGTCCTGCAAGTGCTGTCTTGACTCTCTCTCCTCTAGGTTTGTCTCCTCCCTTCCGGCTGCATTCTGTACTTTATGCCTTTGAGCTCCATTTTCCACGTCCCCCCCAGTGAGAGCATTCCCACAACTGGATTCGGGAACGTCATTGCATGCTCTCCCCTGTCTATCCCTGAGTTCTTGTAGGATGGACGTCATTGTATCTATCTGCTTTTCCATTCGGTCCATCCTTTCTTGTATCTTTCTATCTCGGGCCTCGTTGGCCGCCTCCCTCAGAGTCACCGATTCTTCTAGGCTTACTCCTCTTCGGCTGTTTCCTCTCATTGTCACGTCATTTCTGAAGTGTACTACAAATTCTGGCTTTTTGAACTGATCCCCACAGACGGCACCAAAATGTTGATGTTGTTTTCTGCTCACTCCAAAATATGATAATGCCTTCTGGTGGCTAGTTGTTCGAGTAGGATTCCCAGCTAGTTCCAACATTTTTTTGTTCACTGAAACGGTGGCATCTACTGGACTGTATCCACAGAAAAAGTATCAAAGGTTGCCGGGTGTTTTTTCGGTAAAAATCCTCCGACGCTCAAGTCAGTAATCGGGTTTTCTCTTTTTTGGTTCAACCGCTCTCAGAGAAAGAACATGAAAAACAGAGAAATAATAGCAAAGGAAAAAAGTCGAAGATCTTTTTACCTCTTCCTTCGTCTAATATTTATCCCCTTTTTCCCCCTGTTCTTGCCTGGGCGCCCTCCTTTGCATTCATTGTGCCTGCGCCTTTCTGACAGATATGGGCCACAGTGACACAACTTGGGGGTGTGGGACGCCTTACGGTTATGGGTCACTGTGATGAAATGATGATACTGTGGGGTTGTGGGATGTCAGACGGTTATATGTCACCATGATGAAATGATGATACTATGGGGGTGTGGGATGGTTATCGGTAACAGTGACGAAACTCATGACATGGGAGTGCCTGTCAGTTATCAATTGTCGTGACAAGACGTTACAGTGTGGGAGCGTTTGGCGGCTACTCTCTTCTTCTCGGAGAGGAATGTTCACCCTCCTGAGCTACAGATGCAGAGCTACCATGCTCGGGTTTAGCTTTGCTCGAGCTTTGGTCTCCTCTTGCTCCTGGTGCTACTCATAATGTGAGCAGGGCTTGCCTGATGACTGTAGATAGTCCTACTCTTTCTGACTTTGTTCGAGCAGGGTGCGAGCATCTGAGCCCCGCCAGTTTTGAACATTTGACCCCGACCAACTTTTACACCTAGCAGGGGTGTCTTCGTATTAGCGATCAGATCTTCTGTTCTGGCTAATTTGCCCTCAAGTAGGCATGTCCAGCATTTTCCAAATAGTTGTAATTCTTCTGTAATGTTATTTTAAGACACTGGACCAAGTTGATCATGATATGTAAGAGGTATATAATAAATAAGACTACCATAAATGTAAACTAGATCGTATATTTCAACTGAAGATATTGGAGAAAAACCATTGTAGAATTAATTAATTATATTAATTAAGTAATCATTAATTTTCGTGGAAAGGCCATTATGGTAAAGTGGGTTGGGTTCGGACTTTAATAAAAGTAACTTTTGGTACCTCATTACTAAAATATGACATTTATTAAGATGTATACGGATATGGGATATGAATCTGATCAGGTGTGTGCAGTCGCGCGCACTTGTTGTGTCACGATTTCATTAGCCGGCGCACACTTGAGCACACTTCATAAGAGGTGATGAATGTAATGGATAATTATGAAGTAATCAGAAAGGGAAAAAATTGGCTAGCCTCGGGTGCGAGTCCTTATTTCTGGTTTGATATGAAATTTATTGATTCAAGTAGCCCACGGTAAAGATAATTGATCAACGGCTGAAGTTTTACTGTAGTGTTACTGTATATAAATAGTGAAGATTAAGGACTACGGATAAATTGCATGTGCAAAGGAAAAAAACAAAAATTTACTATAAAAAGAAGAGGAGGAATCGATTTGGTAACCAGCTGCTGCATTTTCTACAAATTTTAATTTTGTGGATTTGAAATATTCACCCTTTCTGATACAATTAACTGATCCTCTTATTTGTGATGTATATAAAAATAGTAAAAGATTATATAAAGCATGGCTTTTATACAATTGTCAGTAACATATATAGGGATTCTTATTGGTTTATAAATTATGGACAACGTCAACATGAAATCACTAGCATAGGTGATTAATTATACACATATAAATGCTATTTTGAGCATAGAATGACTGATGTAATTCTTATGGAATGTTATTTTAAGGTACTGGACAAAGTCGATCATGATACGAAAGAATTAATCAACCATAAATATAAACCAGATCGTATATGTCAATTGAAGATATTGGACAAGAACAAATTAACTAATAATTAATTTTTATGGAATGACTATTATAAAGCCTTGGCTCGGTTCGAATAGCTTTTACGTTATTACTACAGCATGACATTTATTAAGAAATTTACAAATACGGGAATCTGATCAGGTGTGGCCAGTCGCGCACAACACGTGTCCCGATTTCATTAGCCGGCGGACACTTGATCTCGACTCTATAGTTATTACTTCATTGATCGAGATTTTGAACAAAGTCATAAGAGGTGTACGAAGATATTGGATGATTATGAATCTATCGTATAATTAATGTATAATCTATCTTGTAAACCTCATGACAATAATGAAGATATCATTTTCATAGGCTGACCAGTAGTCTTTGTTAATAGAAACTATAATTCTCGGTGCCCTATAATATGACTCTTTCTAAGCTATAGCTAGGGAGATTGTCTTTTTTGTTTTCTTATTGATATTAATATATAGCATTTATCCTCGATAGTTACCCTTTATTATTTTTATAATATTTAATGATTCTCCTGTTACAATAATTTTACAGTGTTATTGTTATTTTTTAATACAATTTTATTCATACTGATTAGTAATTAAATAAATCATATATATTGAAATTAAAATAAAAATATTTAAATACAAAAAAAAGGAAATATAGGTTTCACGTGAATAAAAAATTAATAAGATATCTTTCTTATAATTTTTTTAAATATTTTTTTCTAATAATAAGGGCCCATTTGGAACTACTTTTAGAGGATCAAAAATGATTTTGAAAAGATAAAAGCTAATTTAGTGTTTGGTAAACATTTTTAGAAATTACTTTTAGTAAAATTACCTTTTCCTATAGCATATTTTGAAAGAAGAAAATGAGTAGTTATTTAAAAGGAATATTATCAATTTACTACCAAAGTTATTTTGACATATCATATTGGTATCATAGTTTGAAGAAAAATACTTTTTACTACCAAATGTTCATAATTTTATCAATTTATCACTTTTCTATTAAGAAAACGTTAATATTTAACAGAAAATGTATTGAAAGTAAATTATATCCCTGGATTTTAAAAGACGATTTTACCCTTGGAATAAAATGAAATAATAAAAGCAAAAATTACAAAAATACTGTAGAAAGTAACCGTTAGAATGAAATAATGACTACCACTTACCTCATCAAATGGCAACTTTGCTCCATTTCAACACTGTAAATGCTCAATTTCAAACACACAAGCTCCATTTCAACACAGCAGCTTTATATCATAAACACACAAGCAACCCCCATTTCAAATATACAAGCTTCATTTCAAAACACATTACAGTAGCTTTATATCGAAAACACACAAGCTCAATTTCAAAACACACCACAGCAGCTTCATATCATAAACACACAAGCAGCCTTTATATACATTACAGCAGCCCTATCTCCACACAACAGCTCACAAAGACACCAGCAACCCCATTTCAAATTCCAAACACACTAACAACCTATTTTCAACACTACTAACCCTATTTCAACACCAACAACCTCACAATCACACAACAACATCTCTTCTCTTCAACACCAGCACCCCATTTCAATTATCAAACACACCAACAATCTTATTTCAACACCAGTTTTAATTGTCAAACACACTTAGAAATTCAAAAACAGCAACAATAATTTATTCAAACATAAAATAATCCACTTGTTTCAGTCTTGACACATATAAATTCAAACAAACATATGCCTCTAGTAGCCACTTAAGTGTTAATTCTAAGGGTCGAGCTAAGAAACTTTCGGAAGTTACCTGCTTCTCTAAATACTGCAATTGTGGAGTGTAGGCATGTGGTATGGTATCTACTATGTTGGAAAATCCTAATAAACTATTTTGGATATGCAGGTTTAAGAAGTGTAATTTTTGGTAATGGGCAGCAAAAGAAGATCTAGAAATGCATAACACCACATCTGCTCATGTTATAAAGCTAAATGAAAATGTAATGAAGATGAATGACTAGGTACAAGGCATTGAAACAAAGCTAAAATTGATCATAGTTCTAATTTGTGTACTTAAGGTAGGCTTATTTATGAAAAAGTAATGTAATAAACATATTTGAGATGTAATGAAAGCCAAAAGTAATCAAAAGTACTTTTATAACAACAATTTATCATAATCAGTTTGTGAATTCAGAAAACCTACAAGGCTAATGCACTAATAACAGTTTGTGCATTCAAAAATACTTAACAGCAGCCTAATGCACTAATAACACAGTGTGTGCAATCAAAAAATATCCAATTGAAGCCTATTGCAGTAATATTAGTTTTTACATTCCAAATACATAATATCCTAATGTTAAACACTCCACTAACCATCTAGAATCTGTGAAGCTTGTGAGTCTTGATTTAGATTTTGAGAAAGATTTTCAACTTGATATCAGCCTGCACCAAAGTTATAACTTCATTATCTATGACAACCATTAGCTATTTTCAGACATCAAACATCATTAAGAAACAGTAACTCTTCTACCACTAGTTCTCATTCCTCTATTACCTTTTCTTCCTCTATTACCCCATCAGCCTCTATTACCTCTTCTTACTCGATTATTATTAAAACTCTCTTATGGAGCACTGACATCTTATAAATATTTAAATTGAAATATATAAATATAAAGGAATTATAATAATTACAATAAACTGAAAATTATTACATACTTAAATCAATATTTACCGTTTTCTTTCTCTTCTTTGAAGTACCTACTGCAACATGAAAACTTTCTCCTAGTTCACTAACACTCAATTTCAAATTACACACACACACATACACACATATATCTATATATATAAAATAGAATTACACACACACATACACGAGATATATCTATATCTATAAAATAGAATTAAGCTCAGTACATGCAAAAGCAATTAAAAATGAAAATTATTACTCGATACCTGATCCTAAGCTCTTATTTGTCTAGTTATGGATGGTCTTGATGGGCATTTCATCACATTGTGGTTCATCCTAACATAAAATGAGCAACAAACATAGAAAGATTTATTTTTTTTCATTGGTTCAATGGCTGCCCTCTTCCTTGACTTCTTTGGTCTTCCAATCTCTTTAGTAATCTTTGGTGGAGAAATTTTTTACCTATCACAAGGGTCCTATGTAACTTTATCAAGAATTGGCTTAAACATCACTACATAGGTGTTCAAGTACGCCTGTTTAATAAAGTATTTTGGTAGGTACTCCTCTATCGTGTGTCTTGCATGACTAATTGCAACCATAGCATGAGCATAGGGAGTCCAGCTAGTCCCCATACCGACAATCACATCAGCTATTAACCAAATCAACAATGAACCTCCTTGCTGGATAATAACTCTTGTCCTTAACTTGAAAACTAACCAAATTTATACAAATTATGACATTTAAAGAAAATTAATTAGATGTTTTTCAGTTTAATTAATTACGATCATTGTTACTTATGAAAATGATGACATTTTGAATGAGATGGGTTATCTATCTAATTTATTATGCTATTGTTACCAACCTTTGTCTAAATTCAAAAATAAAAATAATAGCAAGATTTATGGTTTAGTTTTCCTGGAATATACCTGCCACAACATTATGTTTTTTTAAAAAAGCTTTATAATACTTGCTTTATTAAGACTCTAAATTGTCCAACATTAAACGTAAAATGTCTAAATTCAAAAAATAATTAACTACCACAGCCTGATATATTCCAACATTATTACATAATATAATCTTGGGCAGAAAATACTTATATACATTATAGAGAAAAGAATTATGCACACTAGATTTATACAAATTTTTCTTTTATGATAAATAAAAATAAAAATTAATAACAAAAAATGAATCAGATTTGCACTTGAAAGTGAAGATCACCAAAAGCTATGACATTCATCTTGCTTTCTACCTCATTAATATCATCCAATTCTTTTTTCACTCTAGTTAGAATGTCGGACCAAGTCTGTGCTTCTTTTCTTTTCTCTGTGAACAGTGTCATAAACATGCATCTAATCTCTTCAAGCATAGTCAGGCAAGGTTTCTCTCTGTGGGGTAAGATCCAACTATTAAAGTACTCTAATGTGTTGTTACTTGTATCCATTTTACAATTCTTGTCAAACTCATGTTTTGACTAAGTAAACTTAGCAAGTTCTAACTCCAACCATTGCCATGCCTTTAAATTTTCTTTTTTTAGCTTTTCCATTGCAGCTATGTAGTTATACTTATTAGTACTACTAGCAACCTTCCAAAATAAGTTCCTTAAACTAATTCTAGGATAATCTTTACTGAAATTAGCATATATATGTCTAGCACATGGCCTATGAAATGCAGTAGGCCATGTTTTATGAATTGCTCCCAACAAACCCTTCTACCTATCACTATAAAAGGTAAATTGATATGTTCTATTCTCAAAATAAAATTTCTAAAAACCATGTTCAAGTTTCAGCGTTCTCTATCTCACACACTGATACTGCTAATGGGACCATTCCATTGTTAGCATCCATACCCACTAGAGCTAAAAGAACTCCACTATATTTTGATCTCAAATGACACCCGTCCAATCCAATATATGGCCTACAACCATTGTTAAGTGCATTTTTTGAGCTGGAAATGCCATAAAGAATTGAGACGACCTGCCCCATTCCCAGAAGGGACCTATCCTAAGAAATTGAACTCAAACATTAAAACCATCTTATTAATGAGAATTCTACTGAAATTTCGGCAGAACCTCCCCTAAACATATAACATTTCCAAACCTGCAATTACAACACAAGCACTCCCAAATAATGTATTATACATCAATCTACATCAATCCAATCTCATCCAGTAACATATCCAACAATACATTCATATATCACATTCTTAGTATAATTCCAAAATAGGATGATTACATTAACCAAAAGAAAAATAATTATTCTATAGCCTCAAACAACCTCATGTGGCCTAAATGACCCCAGCTATGTACAACTGCTGGGTTAACTATTGTACCTGTAATCTCCTGAGGGGAAAATTATAATAAAATACAGTGAGTATAAAACTCAGTGAGCTCAGTGAGTGGATAGTAGCTTTTTAAACATAAAATATTTACAAAAATAAATGCATCGCTTGTAAAATTACTTTTCTCAAATAATTATTTTAATGTAAAATTTCATTTCTTTTCAATCATAATTCTGAACATAAGCAAAACTGATACTGCCACAAAATCGATAAAAACATCTCGTATTAAAATATCATCTCATGCGGAAATATCAAATATTGAGTAATACCAATATCCTTAAACAAATACCCGGGGGATAATCTAGTCATATCCGGACCTCAACGGAAGGCAATGATGTACTATCTGAGTACCATCATGCCCAGAGCTACACGGATAGACGAAAGGACGTACCATCTCATGCTTATCAGTATAACTTATACCCAGATCTCAACGGACGTGCTATGATGCGCTATCTTGCGACATCGTGTCCGGACCACACGGTCTCATATCTTAATATCTATTTGCATGCATATGCCCCCAAAGGGCGAAAGCGCCCAAACACACGACCCAAAGCCTATATGTGTGTTCAGACGGGCCCCAAAGGCCTACTATCTCATCTCATCTGGAAGGAACAGGTATTTGCTTAAAACTTAAAATCATGATCGAAATCATTATATATATACACTTTAAATCATGCTTTGAATCATACTCGAAATCAATATATATACATTTTAAATCATGCCCAAGATCCATCATATACTCTTTAAATCATGCTCGGAATCCACATAAAAGCACTTTAAATCATGTTCGGAAATCAATCATCTCTTTTACCATTTTAAAATCGATACGGAGCATAAATGAATATATATAACTTAACAAAATATTTATACGTAATAAACATTTAATTTCGGAGAACCATTTAATGAAAGCACTTTAAATATTCATTTTACGAACAAGCTTTATTATATAAAAATCAAATAATTTTAATCTATTCCACTCATAGTGACAATTTCAGACTCGACTATCACCCAAGTCCGCAGGTAGATTCTCGTCCACAGATCCACCTATTTTACAGAAATGATATAATTACTTTCCATAATTATAATTCGAACTAATCGCGCAAAAATAACGCTTAAAATAAATATTCGTCCTAACATTACAACTCTCAATTTTTCCGGCTTACTGTATTAATCCCGTACTGGTAATTTACTAATATAATCCAAAATTATACTACCCTCAATTTCATAATTTACTAATTTACCCTCAACAACATAAAATTACTAATTTATCGTCAATTCAGATTGCAAAAACATAGTCAAAGTTAGAAATTATGAAATTACCCTCAATACATGAAATTACCAAAATGCCCTTAGGGTCAACGTTGACCAGATTTCACCCAACGGTGGTGGGGAAGCTCGGGCTAGACACTTCTCATCGAGGTGAGTTCAATGGTGTTGGTGGTGTCCTCCCACGCACGGCGATGTCACCGGATCGAGACCGTGAAGCCGATGAAACATGAAACACATTATGGATTCTGGACAACTCAGGTCGTAGAGCTAATCGATAAGCCAATGGACCAATACGCTCTACGATCTCATATGACCTAATGTAACTGAGCTTCCCACGCTTCCCAAAGCGAAGTACCCCTTTCCAAGGAGATATTCGTAAGAACACTCTATCACCAACACTGAATTCAAGTTCCCGACAACGCTTATCCGCATAGCTTTTTTGTCTATCTTGGGCCACTTTTAATCTATCTCGAATAAGTTGTACCCGCTCATTAGTATCCTGAACCAATTATGGGCCAAATAACTTCCGCTCACCAACTTCAGCCGAACATACTGTAGTTCTGCATTTCCATCCATACAAAGCCTCATATGGAGCCATCTTGATGCTAGCTTGATAATTGTTGTTGTACGCAAAATCCATCAAAGGTAAATAAATGTCCCAGTTACCCTTGATTTCCATAACACATGCTCATAGTATATCCTCCAAAGTTTGAATGGTACATTCTGACTGGCCATCAGTCTGAAGATGAAAAGCTGTACTGAAATTCAACTTCGTACTTAAAGCATTTTAAAAGCTAATCCAGAACTTCGAAGTAAACCGAGAATCTCTATCTGAAACAATAAATACCAGTACTTCGTGAAGACGAACTATCTCAACCACATAAATACTCCCCAATTTATCCATTGAATAAGTGGTTTTGAATGGTAGAAAATGAGCAGATTTTGTAAGTCTATCCACAACCACCCAAACACTGTTGTGTCCACGCTGGGTACGCGGAAGTCCCGATACCAAGTCTATAGTAATAAGTTTCCATTTCCACTCAGGAATAGGAAGCGGCTAGGAATACCCTGCATGTCTCTGATGTTCGGCTTTAACCTGCTGACAAACCAAACATCGAGAAACAAATTATGCAATCTCTCTTTTCATGCCTTGCCACCAGTAATGGTCCCTTAAGGTATGGTATATCTTCGTACTTCCAGTATGCATTGCATAGGCTGAACAATGAGCTCCTTCCATGATTTCCTTCTTTAGCTCCTCAATATCTGGTACACACAATCTATTACCCATGACTAAAACTCCATCATCTCTCACTATGAAATCGGCTCGTAAACCTTTTTGCACATCCTATATCGACCTAACTTGAAAATTAGCTATCAAAGCTCCGTAGTTATCGACATTCAACTCAACTCCCAAAGATCTCAGCTCGATCAACAGAGGTATACTGGCCACTCGCATATGAGCCATAGAACTAGAAGATTTCCTACTTAATACATCAACCACCACATTCGCTTTGCCAGGATGATAATCAATATTGCATTCATAATCCTTAATTAACTCCATTCATCTCCTTTATCTCAAATTTAAGTGTTTCTGAGTAAACAAATACTTGAGACTTTTATGATCACTGAAAATTTGGCAAGTTACCCCATACAAATAATGTCTCTATATTTTAAGTGCAAACACCACCGCTGCCAACTCTAGGTCATTTGTTGGGTAATTTTGCTCATGCTTTTTAAGTTGTCTAGAAGCATAAGCCACTACTTTCCCATGTTGCATTAGCACACAACCCAATCCTTGCCTGGAGGCATCACTGTATACCACAAACCCTTCTTTGCCCGATGAAAGTGTAAGAACTCGTGCTGAGCTAAGATGTGTCTTGAGTTCTTGAAAACTCTTCTCACATTCATCATTCCACAGGAACTTGGCATTCTTTTTGGTTAACTATGTTAGTAGAGTGGCAATCTTAGAGAATCCCTCTACAAATCGACGATAGTACCCTGCCAAACCAAGGAAACTACGAACCTCTGTGACATTTGTAGGTCGTTCCCATTTCACAACTGCTTCAATCTTTTGGGGATCGACATAAATGCCCTCAGCTAATATCACGTGGCCTAAAAATCTCACTCTGTCCAACCAGAACTCACACTTATTAAACTTGGCATAAAGTTATTTTTCTCTTAAAGTTTACAGAACCATCTGCAAGTGATCAGCATGCTATTCTTCATTTCGGGAATACACCAAAATATCATCGATGAACACAATTATGAATCGATCTAAATATTGGTGAAATACCCTATTCATGAGATCCATAAAAACTGTTGGAGCATTAGTCAACCCAAGCGACATCACCAAAAACTCGTAATGTCCATATCGGGTTCTGAATGCTGTTTCAGGAATATCGTCCTCTTTAATTCTAAGCTGATGATATCCCAATCGCAAGTCGATCTTAGAAAAAAACTTAGCCCCCTGAAGTTGGTGAAACAAGTCTTCAATACGCGGAAGTGGATACTTATTACGTATCATAACCTTGTTCAACTGCCGATTGTCAATGCAAAGTCTGAGGGTACTATCCTCCTTCTTTACAAACAAAACTGGAGCTTCCCAAGGAGAAACACTAGGCCTGATAAACTCTTTATCTACTAATTCCTGTAGTTGAACCTTAAGTTCCTTCAATTCTCTGGGGCCATTGCATGCGGTACTATAGATATAGGAGATGTTTCAGGAGCTAAGTCGATGGAAAACTCAATCTCCCTATCAGGTGGCATCCCTGGCAGTTCATCTGGAAATACATCAGGGAACTCTTGGACAACTGGAATATCCTTCAATTTCGACTCTTGAGCTTTAGTGTCCACCACATATGCTAAGTAAGCTGAACATCCTTTTCTAAGCAACCGTCTCGCATTAATAGCAGAAATGACATATGAGGGTAAAATTTTGCTCTCCCCACAAAATTTCACCACAGTTTTCCCTGGCTTATTAAACACAACTTCTTTCTTGAAACAATCTACCGTAGCATAATGAGATACAAGCCAATCCATACCCAAAATAGCATCGAAATCTCGAATATCAATAACAATCAAATTCACCTCAAATTCCTGCTCACCCATTCTGATCACACAATTCCGATACACACTTTTGGTAAGAAGTGACTCTCCCATAGGTGTACTAACAACTAATTCAAAATCTAGTGGGTCAGGCTCTCATTCTACATGTTTAGCAAATGTACGGAAAACAAAAGAATGTGTAGATCCAGGATCAATAAGAATATGTGCTTCACAGCCAAAGATAGATAATATACCCATAATAACATCTGGTGTAGCACGTGCCTCCTGCTGTGTCAAAGCAAAGACTCGAGCCTGAGTATGAAGTCGACCACACTGACTTCTCTGAGTTGAAGCAGTCATCTGACTCTCACCAGTAGATGTAGAATCACCTATCTGCATACCTCTCTGGCCCTGTGTCTGTCTAGGGTAAGGTTGAAATTGAGAGGATGTTCCTCCTGCAGGATTGTTACCCTGAGATAAAGTAGGGCAGAATCTCTTGACGTGTCCAGGCTGACCATAACAATAACAAACTTTCTCTCTAACTCGACACTGTCCTTGATGGTTCTTACCACATAAATGGCAAAATTTAGGTCTGAGCACCCCTAGGACGATCACGGAAATCCCTCTATCTACTGTCATATTGTCTCGACTCCGACATTACTTCCTACCGATCTGCAGACCGAACCATGGCTGATAGTCTGCCTCGGGTCTCCCTTGATGCTTATACCCTAACTCCTCTGAGTGCCCTCAAAATATCCCGCACCAATGCTCCCTCGCTTAGGTGGTCTACTACTAGAGCCACTATCTGTCCAGCTCTGGCTCCACTTCTGCTTCAATGCTTGAAGTTTACGTCCCTCCGCAATACTGTGCTCAACCCTCCTGACTGCTCCAATTACCTCTGCAAACCCAGTGTACCTCGATGCAGTTACGACGATGCGAATCTCAAATCGAAGACCCTCCTCGAATCCTCTGCATCTCTCTCACTCATCACTCACCACAGCCATAGCAAATCGAGAAAGATCCATAAACTTCGTCTCATACTCTTCCACTGTCGTCGAGCCCTAGACCAATCGGAGGAACTCACTGCATTTTATGTCTTGATACACCACTGGAAAATAATGAGCATAAAATTCCTTACGGAATATGTCCCAAGTAATATTAGCATGCCCATGATACCGAGCGTTCCACGATGCGCCACCGATGATAAGCTCCATCCTCGAGTAGAAAAGTGGCAAATGTTAACTTATCCTCCGCTGAGCACTTCAGCACTTCAAAAATACTCTCTAGCTTGACAAGCCACGACTCGGCCTCAGATGGCTCTCCAGTACCATTAAAGGTTTTCCCTCCTAAGCTTTTTACTCGCTCTATGGTATTAGAACTACCAACCTGTGATTAAGCTTGATTTTAAATGGCTGTAGTCATAATCGAGCTAGCGGATCAAATGACCTGCTCAATATTTGGAGCATTTTCAGGCGCTAGTGTGCAGCCCCATGCATTGAAGATTCTATAGGTTCACTTGCCCTCTCAGGTACAACACTAAGAGTCAACCCTACTACTGACCGCGTACGACCACGGCCACGACCACATCCACCACTACAATGAATCATGATGGTGCCTACAAAATATAAATTCCTAAATAAGTAAAGTCTACAGAATCTAAAACCATGCTCTGATACCAACTGAGACGACCCTCCCCATTCCCAGAGGCGACCTATCTTAAGAAACTGAACTCAAACATTAAAATAATCATATTAATGAGAATTCTACTGAAATTTCAGCAAAACCTCCCTCAAACATATAACATTTCCAAACCTGCAATTCCAATACAAGCACTCCCAAATAATGTATTATACATCAAACTACATCAATCCAATCTCATCCAGTAACATATCCAACAATACACACATCCTATAGTTCATATATCACATTCCTAGTATAATTCCAAAATAGGATGATTACATTAACCAAAAGAAAAATAATTAGTCTATAGCCTCAAATAACCTCACGTGGCCGAAATGACTCCAGTTATGTACAGCTGCTGGGTTAACTCTTGTACCTGTTATCTCATGAGGGGAAAAATTATAATAAAATAGAGTGAGTATAAAACTCAATGAGCTCAGTGAGTGGATAGTAGCTTTTGAAACATAAAATATTTAAAAAAATAAATGCATCGCTTGTAAAATTACTTTTCTCAAATAATTATTTTAATGTAAAATTTCATTTCTTTTCAATCATAATTCTGAACATAAGCAAAACTGATACTGCCACAAAATCGATAAAAACATCTCGTATTAAAATATCATCTCATGCTGAAATATCAAATACTGAGTAATACCAATATCCTTAAACAAATACCCGGGGGATAATCTAGTCATATCCGGACTTCAACGGAAGGCAATGATGTACTATCTGAGTACCATCATGCCCGGTGCTGCACGGATAGACGAAAGGACGTACCATCTCATGCTTATCAGCATAACTCATACCCGGATCTCAACGGACGTGCTATGATGCGCTATCTTGCGACATCGTGTCCGGACCACCCGGTCTCATATCTCAATATTTTTCTACATGCACATGCCCCCAAAGGGCGAAAGCGCCCAAACACACGGCCCAAAGCCTATATGTGTGTTCAGATGGGCCCCAAAGGCCTACTATCTCATCTCATCAGGAAGGAACGGGTATTTGCTTAAAACTTAAAATCATGATCGAAATCATTATATATATACACTTTAAATCATACTCGAAATCAATATATATACATTTTAAATCATGCCCAAGATCCATCATATACTCTTTAAATCATGTTCAAAATCAATATATATACACTTTTAAATAACGCTCAAGATCAAATCATATATTCTTAAAATCATGCTCGAAATCCACATAAAAACACTTTAAATCATGTTGAGAAATCAGTCATCTCTTTTACCATTTAAAAATCGATACGGAGCATAAATGAATATATATAACTTAACAAAATATTTATACGTAATAAACATTTAATTTCGAAGAACCATTTAATGAAAGCACTTTAAATATTCATTTCACGAACAAGCTTTACTCTATAAAAATTAAATAATTTTAGTATATTCCACTCACATTGGCAATTTCAGACTCGGCTATCACCCAAGTCCGCAGGTAGATTCACGTCCGCAGATCCACATATTTTACAGAAATGATATAATTACTTTCCATAATTATAATTCAAACTAATCTCGCAAAAATAACGCTTAAAATAAATATTCGTCCTAACATTACAACTCTCCATTTTCCCAGCTTACCGTATTAATCCCGTATTCGTAATTTACTAATATAATCTGAAATTATACTACCCTCAATTTCATAATTTACTAATTTACCCTCAACATCATAAAATTACCAATTTACCCTTAATTCAAATTGCAAAAACATCTTCAAAGCTAGAAATTACAAAATTACCCTCAATACATGAAATTACCAAAATGCCCCAGGGTCAACGTTGACTGATTTCACCCAACGGTGGTGGGGAAGCTCGGGCTAGACACTTCTCATCGAGGTGAGTTCAACGGTGTTGGTGGTGTCCTCCCACGCGCGGCGATGTCACCGGATCGAGACCGTGAAGCCGATGGCTGGTAGGGAATGAAAGAAGGCAAGGTGGAGAACAAAACCCAAGTGGTGGCGTCGCCAAAATCAGGCGAAAACACGGCCAAATCGTGACCGGTTTTTACGCGAGCTTCACGCTACCGGTTGGCAACATTCTCGATATTTCTGGCCAGCGGGGATGGCAGGGGAACGTTTTCTATCTAGTAAGCTTCAATTTGATACCAAGCTTTTCCGGTGGGGTGGTCGAAATAGGGAGTTACGGTACGGTCAAATTGACGAGTTTGGGTCAGGTCAAACTGGTCAAATACTCTCCTCTCTCTATCGGTTTGCTCCAAATTCACCAGGTTTCCATTTTAAATACACTCGTAAAATATCAACTACACCCCTCATGATTAACACATAGACCCCCTCTTGTTTTAATTATTTACATAAATAAATATAACAAATTCATATGTTACAAGAATCTCTAAAACAGCACTTTCTCTGACCTAGTTACTGCATCACAAAGCACTTTGCAAATTGCACCAAAATGATACTTCTGAATCACTACAACATATTGCAAGAGGTCCTCATAGCCCCTTGAATGGTCTCAATGAATGTCTATTTTTGCCCTATCTCTAGCCCTTACAGTTTCAAATTCCCTATCTTCACACCAAAGGTAACTTGCATAAACTCGTGAAGAACAGAAATCTGCACCTGAGGATCTACAGCAACTTTGTTCTTTATTTTCTCTGCTCACACTCACTGACTTTTCGATCCATCTCGCAATTATGTTTTCTCTACAAGCTGTTTAATTATAAATCCACCTTTACCTCTAATTGTTCCCCTACCACATACTACAGACAGTCAATAACCTTGCATTTACCATAAAATCTCCTATGCTCATTGTATACTTTTGTAATCTAAAACCCTTTATCAACCATTACTCTACCCAATACACATCTAAAGTGGTCTACATCATCAAATACTTCCACTAACCTTAGCCTATGCTTACCATCAGGCCCTGGCTTATACATATGCAATTCAATATAATCCTTCAATTGGGTAGTCCTCATATCATCATCGGAATCAGATGAATCTGCCAATAGTTAAGGATCTACGTCAATTAATTCATCATTAGTACTAGATATTGCATCATCCACAACTTTTGCACTCTGAGGCCTATTTTAGTCATTTATGCGACTACCATCAACTACAAATTCCTTGTCAAAATCTGACAACCATTCATCATCATCATCAATATTATGTTGAACATTCTTAGTTCCAAGAGTTAATGTTCATCTTTGGCTTTAGTCCTAGCAAGTACCTCGTCGTCATCATTAATCTCATGCCAACATTCTCATTCAAGTCTGTTTGTGGCCCATATGTGTCTGCAATCCTAAGTGGTACTTCATTTCTATTATCATTCACATGTGTAATTTGCTCTGCAGAAATATTAACTCCTAAGCTATGCAGGATGGCTTATATCACCTTACCAAGTGGTAAATCAGGACATAGGTCAGCAACACGGTAACTTTAAACACTGTCACTTCCAATGCATCATGTAAAGTGAATAAAATCTACAACACTTCCTCATAATCTATAACAACTTCCACATTGTTCTTTGGGTTAGTGACAAATAACTGCACACTTTGAGGAGTAGTCAACCCATCTTTACTTGTAATCTTTACTGCCTCATTCTTCATTTAAAGCAGAGTATATTCATCAGGTTTAATCAAGCCTTTACGATGTCTTTCACCTTTGTAGATTATATGCAGTTGTATTAGTAACATAATCTACAAAAAAAAAAAAACAGAGCAAAAATTAATGCAGCTGGAACATGAAGAATAATAGACTTCACAACTTAATTGTACAAAACAAACAAGAACAAAAATTATGGTAGACAGCAAAAATTTGAATTAATAACAAATAATAAACAATAGCTAAATAACGGCAAAATAAAAAATAAGGAACAAACAGGAGGTTCCTCAAACAACAAAAATTGGATTTTATAATAAAGAATGAACAATAAACCAAATTACACCAAACAATAAAAATCTGGAATTATCAACAATTACTGAAGAATAAGCCAAATTACAGCAAACAACAAAAAAATTATGACAAACGGCAATATAATTACATCTCAAATCAATTTAATGCACAATAATAAAAAAAATGCAACACGTAATAGGCGAAAAAAAGAAAAGAAAAGAAAGTCAGAACTTACGGTCAAGAGAAGTCACTATGGTGACAGAGAGAGAGAACGGAGATGAGCTTTAACACAGAGAGAAAAGGTGATGGAGTTGGAGCTTTATGCGATGACGAGAGAGAGGTGATTTTAGGGTTTCCAACACTTAATCCTTTTTCAAATTCGTTTGTTATTCAAACAGTGTTTTGACTCTACGAGAAATGTCTAAAATGCTCTCATGATATCAGCCATACATCAATACATTTTTAACTGAACTAACGGATAGATGGTATATTGATAAAATTGTGAACCTTTGGTAATAAAAAGTACCTTGTTCAAACTATGGTACCGATATGATATGTCAGAATAACTTTAATAGTAAATTGATAATATCCCTTTTAAAAAAAATTTATATATTGGGCATGTTCAATTGAATATCATTTACTATTATAAATTAATATAAGGAAATTATCACTCACATATCCTTAAAATACACTTTTATTAAACTTATTACAGTACTTTCAATGTGTATCAGTCATCTACCCTCAATTGACAAAATGCATCTATCATCCATTAAACCGTTAGTTGTCTTTTGAAAGTTAACAGAATTGTAGTAAATTGATGATTTGACCCTTGAAACCCAAATTAAGGTAAAGGAAAATTATCACTTATATACTCTTAAATTGTTATATTATCACTTATATTCCTTTTTTCCTCATGAAAATATTATATTACCCCTCTGACATCATCACATTTAAATGACGACTAATGGCTTAGTGGACGATAGAGACATTTTATCAATTTAAGGTAGACAATTGATACACCCTGAAAGTATTGTAGTATGTTTGATAACAGAATAAATTAAAGGTATACAAGTGATAATTCCCTTTAAGACATCCATTTATGAAAAATTAAGTTTTCTAAAGTGAATTTTTCAAGTAAGAATAATTGACCTAAGGTGCTCACCCCAGAACTATTTTTTTTTAATGTTGCCCAATACCTATATATAGTATTGTTGATTATGAGTTTGTGAGCGACAATATTGATCTTCTTATGGTTTCTCAATATAGGATAAATCCCTACCACACTGGTTAAGTTCATGCAGCATTACACTTTTATGCTATATTTAATTAAATAAAAGGATGAGTACTGTTATTACCTATCAATCATACAAATATTATTTGGGTTCATTTTTGTGCTTGTACTTGATCTTCCATAATTATGAAATAAAATTATCATGTTTCCATAAGTTGATTAAATTAGCTCATCAGAAATGATAAAGTATTTTCCTAATCAATTTAATTAGCTACGCTTGTATTCTTCTTGAATACTTTTATGAAATGATTTCCATATATATATTATTTTCTTAAATAACCTTGGAGGAATTGAGGAAGTTTTTTGAAGGATAAATAATACAGCAGAGGGCAGGGTGGACACATAATAAACCTTACTTGACAAAGTCCATAGGCTTGAATGAATTGAAAATAGACCATATATATTAATTAGCACATCGAGCAACTCACATTTACTTCTAAATTTTAGATTGAAAATAAAGTGAGATTTAAGTATTATCTATGCATGTCAATTGAATTATTGAATCTAAACAATGAACAATTGAATGATATTATAGATTAAAAAATACTTCATTACAAGAAAATAGACAATAGATGACGGGAAATAACAGTCATAAAAGGGGGTGTATGACAGACAATTTATGACAGAATATATACCGTCGTGAAATCATGATGGTATTTTATAGTCATAAATCCGTCACAACATATGTTAATGTGAAAAATAATATAAAAATAAAAATAAATTTATTTAAATTTTTGCCCTTTTTTTTAATTTTGGTGGGAAATTCAATTATCATTTTGGTGGGAATTAAATTGTTTATGACATATATTATGATGGATAGTTTTGTCATAAAATTATAAATTTTTGATGGGAAATTCAATTATCATTTTGGCAGAAAAATATTTATGACATAATTTATGATGGATATTTCCCACCATAAAAAATATATATTTTTTTAAAAAATAATATTATAATTACAATTTGTGGATTAATTCCTGTTTATAAATAAAACGAATATCATTAATAAAAACCAGAAACAATTACTATTAATTAACATTCATTCATTCCATCAAATTAATCTCAATAGAAATACATAAAATATCCAATGTGATACATAATAAAACATTCGAAATTAGAAAACATCTCAAAATCTTAAACAACAATTAAATTCCAAGGAAACTACAAAAAAGGCAATTAAATTCCAGCCCAATCAAAGTTTCTCAACAAAACTTCCAAAGTTTAATGCAAAACCTCCAGGATTTCCAGTGGCTAGCCAAGTTTCCCAGCACTTTAATTCCAGCCATGTGCACAGCAACATTCCAATCATACCCAACAGCCTAGTATCTTCCAACAGCACTCTAATTCTAGCCATATAAAATATAAGGAGTAAAATAAATGTAAATAAAGCACTAAAGACATGAACATTAAAGAACCACTCTTGCTCAATTATCTGTCTATTGGCATTTTTAATAACTTCTGCACACCAGAAAACATCAAAAAATATTCAAACTACAAAGACAAAGTAATAAATTACGGCATCTCCAGCAGAACATATTAAAAAGAGAATGAAGCCTCACGACCCACCTTTATAATTTGACACTACAACTTCAATTTCAACAATTTGTAACAATTAATATTTATAGTTTTATACTCATACTAAACATTTTGCTGATGCGACAAGGATGGCGGAAAAATAGTTAGCCCACTCCAAACGAACCTCATCTAATTCATCCTGAGTGTATGCTTTCTTTCCATTAAACTGTTGATCACAAGTTAAGAGGTCATCAACTTACATTGTTCATTAAGAAACTAACATCTGCAATTATTTCCTTCATGTACATTAACACATAATAGCCACACTCCAATTTTCTGATATTTTGTTTCGGACCCTGTTCATGAACAAAAAAAAAAAGAATATATTTCTAATACGTGTAAGCAAAGTATAAATTAACAATGACTTAAATAAGTTCCAGTAGTGGGTAGTGCTGCTACTACATTAATTTCTCTATTTTCATCTTTAATCTCCCTCGTTCTTAATTAAGAGTGATTGAACTATCTCAAACTTTGGTGATGTTTTTGTTTTAAAATCTTAAAGCAAGGTAGTTGTTTATTTTACATGTCTAATTTTGTTTTAAACATGTGATTTGGTGATGTTTAAATTGCTGGAAAATTGATTATTGAAGTAAAAGGATGATAAATGGTTTATGGATTCTCCAGAAAATTTGGGGATTATTGGACTGTTATGGTAAGTTTTACGGTGCTGATGTTATCTGACTGAACTATGATTGATTGACTTGAAATTTTGAGTAAAGCTTAATATTTATATTCCAAGCCTGGAGATTTTGGAACTAGTAGTTGATTTTTAATGAATTCGTCAAATTGGACAGCTGCTATCGGAAGTTATCAGAAACTCACTATATACCGTGTTATATATTGATCTTCAATATGTCTATTTCAAATCTGGAAAATTTCATGGTAATTGAACTTGTGATTTATTTTTTCTGATTTTTCAAACTTTGCTGCTTCAATAGTAAGCCCCTTGTACAGAGCTGTTCTCGTACTTTTGATCTTACGAAACACTAGCTTCATGGTATCAAAATGACATGAAATTTTATTATGTTATATAATCATACGTCTACTTATGTTCTGCAAATTTTTATCCCAACATATTAAGTATTTTAATTTTAATAAATACCTATATCTCAGCTGCCTTTTTGTAAATTAAAAGGTAATTTTGACTTGTTTAGTTTAATCGTATGAGACCGTATTGTAGAGTTGTTCAAATGGCTTTAAATTATTCATACTAGACTAACAATTTCCCATAGTTTCAACTAAGCAATTCAACTTTTTACCACTAACACATATGATGTGAGATTTTAGTCTAAAGAACAGATAAAAATACCTAAGATATACAATTTATTCAACTATAGATATAGATAAGAAAAAAGAGATCTAGTTAATTTATTCCCTTTTGGTAAAGGTTATATATAGCAAATTATCGGAGACAAGAAGTTCTCAATGTAATATCTAGATTCATCACAAGCATGCTACTCTATCTACATAAATAAAATGATTCTCACAAAAGCTCTACTATAAATAAATCGCCACTAATTTCCTAAATTTATTCATTCCGAAAGCTTATTTAACAAGGCAAAAAATAAGCTCCCCAACTGCAGTTTTGTTAAGCTGGGTCTGCTCTTTTGTGCTTGAATAACTATGAATCTCCATATTTATATTAAGTATAAAGAAGTTTGGACATAAAATATTTCAATAATTGGAGAGTTTCTTCCAAAATCATTACGACCAAAAAAATAATATTTGCAAACTTAGTTAGGCCTTTATAAAGTTAATATGAGTTTTATTATACTACAAGTTCAATCAAAATGAAAATTTCCAGATTTGAAGTATGCATATGGATGTTTAGTTTCACAGAATTACAGCTTGTTTTGACACTATTAGACTATTCGTTTGCAATATCAAACAAGGTACATAGGTAATTTGTAATAAAATTGGACACCAACCATCAGAATTGCAAAATCTATTTAAAAATCAAATATAAACCCAATTTATTAGTAATAGAAAGTGTATATTTTATAAAGGTTTAAATTATTATTTTCTCACTTAAAGCGTTAATTAATGTGTACATAACTCACATTTTATCTTAATGCTCCCCATATGTAATTTTTTGTAAATTATATTTTATTATGTTAATTTTTATCTTAATTATTATATTTTGTTATTATTTGTATATTTTGAAAATGAACAGGAATCAGAGCTGAAAATAGAAGATAAAAGAAAGACGACTGTTTTGTAATAATTAATAAATAAATAAAATATATTATATTAAAAAAGAGAGAGTAAGTGCACGCCACTTAAGCTTACATAAATATATAATATAATAATATAATAACAATATAATAATATAATATAAATAAATAAAAGAAGAAGAAAACAAATTTTGATTACTGTATAAAGAGAAGTGCAAAGGCTGCAAGGAGGATGGGTAGAAAAGAAAAGATAAAAAAGAGAGAAAAAGAGAAAAAAAAGGAGGAGAAAAAGAAGAGTGAAGTTGAGACAAGAGGAAGAGGTTCTTTCTTTCAAATTTTCTTCTATTGTTTCAAGTTCTTAAAACTTTCTTATAATATATTTCAGAAGTCATTAAATAAAATGAGAGTTTTTCTTTCCAATATAAGCGGCTAATTTATTAAGTTAGGGTGAAGGGTGAAGTTTAAATATTTAAATTATGGAATTAATATCTCCCATAAATGAGTTTAAAGTCTTTTTTATTTAATATATTTATTATTTTGTATTTTTATTTACCGGATATTTTTATGCCATATTAATTTTTAAATGTAGATCTCATTATATTTATATAATATTTTGACATTATATTGACACTCTAATTTAGTCGTGGAACATCATGTACTTCATTTTCATTTATCCATAAAATTGGTTAGTTAAGAATTAAATGGCATAATATTTAATTGGTAAATAGAATATAAATATGAGAGAATATTATGAACATAATTTGAATACTAAAAGTGAAATATGTAGCCTTAGCACTTTTTAGACTAGTAATCCGTTTTTCCTACTATTAATTTTTATTTAATAATTGACTATTGAATTTAAAATTCCAAGTCGTTCGACCCTAGACTCACCAAGTTATATTATAACTAGATACTTATACTTATGAGCAAATCAGATACTTTTGAGTCATGTCACGTTTTTCATACTGCTACTGGAGAGTTTTCAAAATTTCGTGTCATTTCATTATTATTATATTTTTGTCATATTTTTATTTTGTCATTTTGTGTCATTTCAAACTATCGTCATCACTTATTTTGTTTTCGTATAATTAGCCCCCTCTTTTCTTCTTCAATTAAAAAAATACCACAAAACTTTTATTTTAACCGAAAATTCTTGAAAATCAAATATTGAATA